>JBBPBS010000689.1:13061128-13112910 GCA_037974835.1 Cicer judaicum
GGGGGGGGCGGTGAATTAGGTGTTAGTAAATTTTCTTGTTTTTAGTGATATGGTAGTTGAATTTTCTAAGTTTAAGAAAAGACTTAATAATAAATTGCAGTAAGTAAATGGACACTTCAAGATTTATCCTGGTTCCCCTTATAACCAAGGGTACGTCCAGTCCTCTTGCACACCACAAGAGATTAATTCAATACTTGTTAGAAAATGTACAACTCCCACCCTGGGATTCTTGCTACAAACTTCTAACAATACTACTAAGATAGCACACCACTATCTTAGATGAAGATATCTTTTACAAATGACACAATAAGGTTTGAATGAGTCTAAAATGTGGTATATCGATAAACAACTCAATAGTAATTCAAGTATTTGAGAACCTTTTAGAATGATATGAAAAATGGAATGCAAGTACTTAGTAGAAAATCAGAATTTTGTTCAAAGTTGTTTTATGTATTGATTCAAGGATTGTTAACCTTTGCAAGTTTGTGTATGGATAAAGAAGAGATATACATCACCACTTTACAAGTTTGGCTAATGTAAGTATATTTTATTTGTAAATTTGTAAATTTTGTCAAATCATGAATTTCATTTATAATGAAAATTAAGTTTCATATCTTAGGTATCTACATCGTCGTTGTATTGACTTAGGAAATAGTAAAGTGTATGGATCTATTGATCCATGTTTCATCCAAAGTAAAAATGATTCAACTAATGCTAAAGTCAACATTCAAAAGAAGTTGTACGAGGAAAAAATAATTTAATTGAATATAATAGAGAAAATTGAATATAACATATATTTAATTGAGTATTGTAGTTGTCATTGACAATTGCTTATTATTAATCATAAGAAGCTTAATATAGTCTTTATATGTAAAACATTGGGAAGGAAGCCATATAAAAAAAGATGTCACATTGTTGATTTGTAAGTATTTAATTTATTTATATTGTTCATAAGTGTAACGCCCCAAATTTTTTTAATCTAATTATTACTTAAAAATATATATTTTTTTTTTTGTAAAAGAACGTGATATAATTTACTAAAATATTGTTTATTTATTCATTTACAAAATTAATATTATAATTGTTAGATCGATATACATTTATGTTCCAAAAATAAAATAAATTCTCTTTAAGTGAAATTCAAAATAAGCAATGTTGACTGAAACTTAAGGACCTTCAATTGGAATAAAATCTCATTTCCACATTTTTATTAAAAGTTAATTATGACGAGTAAATAACTTTACAATGCACCACAAAATTTTTAGTAATATAAAATATTATTTTTAAATAAAAGTCTCATTTTCCCACGCGCGTGCACCAATCAAACATCATTCATGCAAGTCAACTCTTTGAGATCATTAGTACCTAAATGTTGGTGTAAGGGGTCAGTTCATCCCACAGCAAAAATTAAACCAAATAATAAAATAACAACCATGAAATATGAATATAAAATCCTTTTGTAATAAAAGATTTAAAGAAATTAATTATTTAATAGTTCTCAAAGATATATCAAAACATTATAAAATGTATCTAAATAAGTAACAACTATAGAGCAAATAGTTAAATAAAAATAAAAATAACAATAAAATGTATATAAGTTATGCATGCTCCTAAACATATATGATCCGGATATAACCAGCCACACAGGCGTCCACACAGAAGTCACCCATACCAATGGGGAAAATTAAACCAGCCACACAGGCGTCCACAAAGATGCATATGATATGTTATGAAATGATAATGATGCTCAAAAAGTACATGACACCACTCACTTAAACAATCACACAAATCATCAACCACATCAGCAACCATAAAGATAACAATTTTTAAAACACAAATCACCAGCCACCTAGGCAACCACAAAGATAATAATATTTAAAACACAAGTCACCAGCCACTTAGGCAACCACAAAGATAATATTTAAAACACAAATCACCAGTCACTTAGGCAACCACAAAGACAAAATATTTTAGAATAAACTTTTTAATCACACAAGACATCAAATTTATATTCTCATGGCGATTCATAGTTATAGCTCAATAACTTCAACACATCAAATATGCATGTGAACAAGTATCTCAAAATCACCACTTTCATTTTAATAATCCATAAGATTCGATTTGACTACGTATTATTGATAACAATTAAAACTCATATCACAAGACTACAATAGCAACATAAATTTCATTCCCTCCACTGTAAAGTTTTCCGCATTCTAAAAATGGACTATTCATTAACGCATTTAATAATCAATTTTCTCATATTACGAAAATTAAAGAAATATAAAATTCTCATCAATTTCTTCTAGACACATATATTGTTCATAAAGTCAAGTTTTAATTTTAAAATACTCAAAAGTCCACACTTAAAATCAAATACACATCATAATAAAGATATTACTAATTACATCATTATAAAAATTATAACTTTATAATTAAATACTCTAAAACATGTAAAGCACTAAATATTTTCACTACAACATATCTATCAAGGTATAATAATAAAAATAATACTCTATATTTAATTTAATCAAGATAGAGGTATATAAAAATAAAAATAAAACAATAAAAGAATTATAGTTAATTTCTTTACGACGAAAATAAAAATCAATCTTTTTCTTTTAAGACATCCAGACATCAAATCAATATCTTAGAATCGCTAATTCAATATTTAGTCTAACTCAACATGGGGAAAAGCCCTTACCTTAGGCGCTTTCTTTCATAACATCTCTAAATTTGCACGAGAAATAGCTCATGAGGCAATGATGAATTCAACACCGATAGATATTGAGATTTATGACTTAGAAAATTATTTTAGGAGTGTAGGAATGACAAATAGGTGTGACAGCAAAAGGCCTAATGGGAATGTAGCTAATTACGTTGCAATATTACGATTGATTTCTGGTCTAAAATTTAAGTGCACTTAATTCCAAAATTATGCTACCAATAATTACTATTTATTTAATTTTATTAGGTTGTTACAAAGTCAATTGAAATCAAGTGTATTTATGTGTATTAGTTAATTAGGATTAACTAATAAAGTTAACCATATATTACAAGGTGTCACACCATTTATTTTAATTAAATAAATAATATAGAGGGTCACATCACCCTTTTAATTTTTTTTATTTAATAGTTACGAAACCAAAATATCATAAAGTTATTTTTATAGACAATTAAAATAAAATCATAATTTTAGTTTAAAAGAGATGAATGCATGAGATACAAAAAGGAGAATAGTCCCCTCTTAATTGCACAAAAACTCATAATTAAATTTATAATCATCCTTTACAAAATAAATTAAAGGTGTTAAAAATGAGTTAATGCACATTATGTCACACAATGAATCGTCATAAAATCTTGTCATAAAGGAGAGTAAAATGATTTTACTAACTCTATAATATCTCTAAAATGAGTACTTATTTGGTCATTAACAAACAATAGAAATTTTATAAATTTTAATTTAATTTAATAATTTAACTAATATTTTATCAATTTAAATAAATCAAGCAAGACAAAAATACCACTCACACATAGCAAAATAAAACATACATATGTAACACATCAATTTCGTCATTATCGAAACTAATCAAATAAGCAAAATACACAATTGTCCATGTAAAAATTAATTATGCCATAAACTATTCTAATGTAATTGTCACACCAAAATAACTAAGTAAAAAGAAAGGTTATAATTATTCAAGTAAAATAGGGAGTGGTAAATTTTAATTTAATTTATTTACATGTAGAATAAATTATTAATTAAATAATAAATTAAAAAATTACTAAAAAACGCATATATAATATATATAAAAATATTGGGTTGTTACAATAAGTATTGTAATACGTTTTATAACACAATTTTAATAATTATTTTTATTTTGTAGAGCTTTTGAAGGTTATTATAGGTTGTTAGGTTTGAGAGTTAAACCGAAGATAACATGAAGTTTTTCTATAGTAAGTTGTTTACAGATAAATAACTTCATTTAAAATATTATAATAATTTTATGCATTTAACATTTTTTTTTTATTTCAATTTTAGAGTCAAATACAATATTCAAATTATGAGTGTATCTATTATGTCATATTACATATATTGAACATTGTAACAGCTGATATTGTTGATTCATGGATGCAGATGCATATATTTTTTACAAGTTGTTATTGATTGTGTTTTTTAATATTCGTATGATAAAAATTAGGATTCAATCGATATTGATTGAATTTTTTTTTTCTTTAGATATTTGACGACTAGAGATAATTTCATCCGAATTAAATTAAAGAAGTTCAAGAACGTTGTGTGAATTTTATTTTGAAATTAATTGAAGAAAATGATTGTGCTTGAATATACATCTATTGAATATTGCTAAATGTGATTTTGTAATTTTGTTAATTGACATCTATATCTATTGAAATGAGAGACATCTTCTTTGTACTCTATATTTTGTATGATCTTCTGTTAGAGTATATTTTGTCTATTATATGATTATATAAAATTGTAGTTAAAAGTACAAAATTTTGATTTGAAATTTAATACGAAATATTGTATTTATGTATGTTTGGAGCACGGGCATAAAGAAATGAGAAAATTATTAAAAAAAATAAATTATTTTAACTTTATTTTTTAAATCAATTGATAAAAAAAAAGATGATTTAAAAAGATGATTTATTGAACAAAATTTATAATATTTAAGTCGGTTAAGTTGAGTCGACTTAAAAGGAAGAAACTTTATTAAGTTGGTTCATAAAACAGTTTAAAAAACAACATATTTATTAAGTCGTTTGTTGTTAACTCGGACACGAAACTAGATTAAAATGTACATTTTAACGAATTTAAAAAAATAAAATTCTACTAGTGACATGCAGATGTTCTAACGAAAACTAATAATTTATTTAAAAACTAAAATAAAATTTCAAAATTTTCAATTTCAGGTAAATGCACCGATGTGTGTCCGTTAACCTCCAAAAGATCAAAACTCTCGTTATGATAATACAAATGATCTCAAATATTGGAAGTCTGGTAACGACGCCAAGAGTGCATTAATCCAGAATTTAACTAGAAATTAAACGCCAAATACTATTCCCTTAAATAAATAATTTGAGTTTCATGAGTGAGACTCTAAACATAAGTATTGTTTTGATTTAAAAGATCTACATGCCGCTGAATCAAACAAATAAAACAACATTAAAAGATTTGCCAGGTTGAGAGGAAATTAAATAACCAATCATAAGTTTATATTTTATTCATTTTTGAGGATTTAAATCTAGGAGGAAAACGCGTCACTTTTAGCCACTTACTTCAAGAATAATGGAACAACAGAAGTAATTTATGATGGAACTTTAAGTGACTAAAACTATCATTCAACAAGTGAAAATGAAACTATAAACTAAAAATATACATTAAATAATAATTAAATGTTGAGTAATCGCATCTCCAAATTTAAACTTAAATTGTTGTTTATTTTCAAATAAAAATATAAATTAAACTAGATAGAGACACAAATAAACAAAATTCTACTCTACAACCTACTACAAATTCAACTCTAATGATATTCATGCCACACTTCAATTTTCTCTGTTAAATGAAACTTCACCATTCACAAGTAATGAATTTCTGTAAGTCTCTCAAGAATTTATAAAAGGTTTTGAAATTTTTACTAACTCTGAGAACATGTTTCACTCTACCACATGTTTGAAAGAATTCTAGATGACAAATACAAGGTAATATAACATAAAGACTTTTAGGTTATAATGAGACTTAAGTAAGGGTAAAATGTTTTTGGATAGTAAATTCACTATTTAGAATAACACACATTAATATCAAATTATCTCATTTTTTCACACTTTTTTTATGGAGATTCTTAACGCATTGACACAAGAACTTAGAAAAACCATTGTTATTACTTATTAATCAGAATATACAAATTGAAGATGAAATTTACATTTTTTAAAAGAGGGACTTCGTACCAGGAGAACCATTATTGATCAGGACAATGACTTGTCATGCAACTTGGAACAACAAGAAAGAGGTACAAGCTCATCAATAGATAAAAAAAAATATTTATATGATGGTAAAAAAAGCTCAAGGTAATAAATAAAATTAGGAATTGTATGACAAATCACATGTAAAATCAAAAAGAATTAATGTCTCAGTATATAAACAAATCACATGTAAAATTTGTTTTTAGTGCACTTCTTCGTCATGTGTGAAATTCTATAGTCGAGTTGAGTAAAATCTTCAAAGATTTGTTGTTAACAATTTTACAGGTAGACAATTTGTCGTTGATAGAACAAAACATAGTGATTACAACTTTTTAATTGGAACAAATATTTCAACATGGATTTTTTAATTCTATAGAGCATATTTTGATTCATCTACCTTATAAAGCAAGAGTTTGAGGTCCTATGCAATATCGTTGTATGTATTCATTTGAGTGATGATTATTCAAATCGTTCAACCTACACATCTATATTTCTTCCTTATTTGTAATTAGTAGTTAATATTATATATGTTATTGTTTAGGTACTTGAATAGGTTGAAACAAATGGTTAAAAATATATCACATATAGAAGGGTTAATTTATGAGGCATATCTATGTCAAGAGACTTCTTATTTATGTTCATATTACTTTGAGTCTCATTTGCAATCTTTGAGAAATAGAGTAGGTCGAAATGATGTCAAGATGATGTAATAGAGTATTTTCAATCATTATGGTCGCTCAATTGAAACTTGTAAGAGTCGTATTGGGATGATAGAGGATTAATTGTAGCATATTTGCATATCTTACTAAATTGTGAAGAAGTTATAGCATATATCGAGCAAGTAAAATAAATTGATCTTGACTTATCCGTTTTCATTAATCATATATATATATACACACACGTTAGATGTTGTGCAATATTTGAAAGCATTTTACCTAAATATATCTGTGGATGGTAGAATTGCATCTGAATTTCCAATTTGGTTTAAAACATATGTAAGTGTCCTGCAATTTCAACAATTATATTTCAATTATAATACACGACTTATGTCGTAGTTGTGGAATATAATAAGTTTATGTTCCCTATTGATAAGTACATGATAAAAATAACTTGGCATACAATTTGTATTTGCACCACTTAGCATATGGTTCTAAGAGGAAGGTTTATACCTAACCTATTTATTTCGTCATTGGTATTAAGTTTCATATAAATATTTTTTTTTTCTCTCACTCGACAATTTTAATTATCAATGTAATTTTTTTTATTTTAATCTAGATATATTAGAATTTTAATTTACAAACATTCCAACAAATACAAATATCTCTAAAATACAAACTTTGCAAAATAAATTTAGATGGACTATATTTTTCTTGAACATGTTAATGATCAACGCGATAATTGGAGTATCAAAGTTCGAGTTGTTTGCATGTGCATTGTCTACACCATATAAAGTGAGGATGAACCAATATATATATATTATTGAAAATTAAATATATTTAAATCTTATGATCAACTCTAAAATTATTTGACTTTAACTCACATAAAATATTTTTGCATGCAACAATCAAGAAATAACTTCTCTCAAATTTCAAAAATAGTATACAAAAATGTGATATATACAACATAACAAATCTAAAAATATCATCAACAAATGATTCCTAGAGACTATTGTAGGAACAAAGAATGCATTGTTTTTTACAACAACTTTTGTAACTAAAATCCAAGAAAAAAAAAAACAATTACTAAGAACTTTCAACTTTGACATGAAATTAAAGTAATTCATTTGCAATTAATTATTTGTATTTGATGTATACTTATAATTGTTTGACAATTAATATTTTGCAACCGAATTGTTATAAATTTTGAATTTCGATTTTGATGTCAAAATGTTAATGATTATGATTACTCTATTAATATTATAAATAGTTTGAATTTTTGTAAATTAACATTCTAATATATCCGATTTAAAATAAAAAAAAAAATTCATAATTTTCACAAAGATTGATAATTAAAATGATGAGTGAGACAACAAAAAATATTTACCACGGAAGAACGTTGAAGAAGATGATTTCGTATAACATGATTTTACGAGGATGACGAATCAAAAGCAGACATTGATTGAGACGTACACAAGAAGGAAGACAAAACTGTTGGAGGAAGCCATTGAAAAATTAGAGATTAGAAGAATTAAAAGAGAGAAAATTATTTAGAAACTAAGTAGAGGAAAATAAGGTGAAACATAAAAACGCGTAGACATCAGCTCTTTTTTTTTTTTTTTTTCTTGATGAGAAGAAATATGTTTACACATGTGGAATGAATTACTATCAGGTGACAACAATAAAATGAATGAGTTCGTTTTAAATATATAAATGATACTCAAATATAGAAGATAAATTTTTTCAATTTTTTCTTTGTATTTTTTTTACCATTTTTTTTACTTTTAAGACTCGTGACTCTAAATTTAAAAAGGTATCTCATAAACAACTCTAAATTTAAAATTTTACCAAGACATAAAGAGAGAAATTTCTATCGAACTCTGAGTAAGATAAGTCATTTTCGATTGGGAACTTGTAATGCAGCTTGTATCAGCAAGAAAGGGGTGCAATCTCAATAGCAAATAAAAAACATTTATAGGACGGTTAGAAAAGTTCAATGTATCAAAGAAAATTTCTCAGTATATAAACAAATCACATGTAAAATCAATTAGAACTAATGTCTCAGTGTATAAATAAATCACATGTTATGATAATGCTATAGCGGTTTTAATGTCCAACACCAATAAGAGATTAATGACAAATATATATGAGAGAAGGTATTAGTGGATATTTTATTATGCTCATGATTAAATATGCCCTGTTTTGCAAAAAGCCCTTTATAGTTAACACTGAAATTAGAAAAGAAAAATATATTTTTCTTTCATGTTTTCTGTAATCTGCAGTTTAGACTTATTGTAGCTTAACTGCTGGTAGCATATCCCAGCTATACATGCTACTCATAGACTATATGCAATATCAACAAACTGTACACTAAGAAAATATCATTTAATAATCCCTCTCTCTTTTTCTCCTCAAAAAAGAAAAAAAATTAAAGAATATCTGTGAGTAAATATACAATTCAACACAGATTCTGTAACCATAATTAGTAGTCTCTTGTATGTCCAAAATGCCATTGCTTTCTTCAATATTTGACAACCTCTTCTCTTCTTCTTCCCCTCACTTTCATCCTTTATATTCTTCCTTGTTACACAATATACTTTATACCAACAATATTAATGCATTCATCCATATTATGACCAAGAGGTACAATATGTCAATATATATATATATATATATATAATATTTGTTGTTAAAATTGATATATCATCTCCTCTTGGCTAATTGAAAGTTCCTCTTTAAGAAATAATTAGCAGCTCTATCATTTCTATGGCACAAAACTCTCAATATAGTGTTAGGATCTGATCTATGCCATCTACCAGTAGTAGGTGGCATAGGCAATTTTTGTCCACTAATACTCATCATTCCAATCCCACTTGTTTCACAACTTGCAATGCTGAAATCTTCCATCAATTGTTCAGTGTGTAATCCTATCAATTCAATCACACCTTCCACAACTGCAGCCTCTCTCTCCACTACATTTTCTGACACCAATCCTTCACCACAAGTGCAGAAAAGCTTGTTCAAGCTCTCAAAATCTTCTTGAATCATCACATGATCTGATCTATTGAACACTCTTGAGATTCCTCCAGCTACCAAAACCATTAAGAATGCATCAAAGGAAGCTTTCATTACTTCCTTCATAGCTAAGGGTTGAGCTCTATCAATTAATAGTGTAGTCATGAGTGTGAGATTTTGTTTTAGGATTCTCAATGCTGGTCTAATTCGTGCATTGGAAACATCTTCCACGTAGAGGCTGCCATAGAAAACTGAGTTTGAATCCAAGAATATGAGACGGTATGCTGCCACTTCAGAAACATGCTGACATGCTGCTGGGATTGAAGAGTTTACTATTTCAAAATATGGGCCAGTTTTTGTGCTTTGTGTTCTGAGGTTGTTTGTGAAGCAGTGTCTTGTTGAAGGTACTAAGCCAGGGTTCTGAGATAGCGATTTTTCGAGATAATGAATTTGAGAAAGGAGGTAGTGTAAGGTGTTCAGACGAATGTATAGGCGTTGCGTTCCTCGGCTTGTTGATGGTCTTGGATTATGGTCTTCATTTGTTCCATTTATATGATCTACCTCTGATATATTTGCACCACAAGGGCTAGTTATTTTCCATAGTTTGATGAACTTTGAATCCCGATTGCATCTTGTTAGTGGAGGTAGCGGAGGAATGTAGCTTTGTTTTGAACCTGAAAGATAGTAGAGTTTAATACCTTCTTTTTTGTTGTAAACTGTTGGTTTAAGCTTGTAGTTTTTGTGTAATTGGTTCCTCTACAACAGTTGCACTATCGTATTGCAGCGGTAGAGATTCTTAGATTTAAAGAGATAAACTTCTATTTAATGGTCTCTACAACTGCAATACCATACAGCAAATGTATAGGATCTAGGTCCGGTTTTTTGTAGGCTTTGGTTTTTAAAGTTAATATGAATGGAACATTTTACTACTTTCATTGTGGCTATTTGTAAACTATGAATCTAGAGTTTTTTTTCTTTTTCTTTTTTTTTTTTATTTGTTTTTTAAATTTTTTTATGGATTTAATTCAATCATAACTGTTAGAGCATAAAATTAAACTCTTGTTTTATTTTCTAGAGTCTAGAGCAATCAACTTTATGTGTTCATCTACTTATTTTTATGTATTTACAATGCTTACCACATGCTGCAACAAACATAGTGTAGTTTTGGAAGAGACTTTCCAATCCATCAGCAAGATCTTGAACTAATTCTTCAGTTATTCCAATTGGAATTTGAAAGAAATCTTCCACAGTTGTTTTGGCCAGTTTCACTAGCTCTGCTGCTGATTGTGCATACAACTCTACTTTGGACTTTGGGTTCCATGTCTATAGTAAAACAGATAGAAGAAATTAAATATCACATTGAACTTCATCAAAACACAAGTTTCTTACTTGTGTCATCATATTGATTGCTGTAAATATGCATTTCATCCTTGTATATATGCAATTTTTTGCATTTAGTCCCTTTAATATTTTCTTTATTTTTTAAGTCCTTGCAATTATGGGTCCAGATTACACACAGTTACTACGTTACGTAATACTGAATCTTAATCTTTTTTGTCACTCATATTGAATGGACTAAAATCAAATATTCTACGTATTAAATGGATCAATTTAAATATAAACAAATTTTAACATATTCTACGTATTAAATGGATCAATTTAAATAGAAACAAATTTTGACGTAGAAACCAAATACATATTTAACAAAAAGTTAATCTTTGAATGAAAGAGGAATATAAAACCAAAACTTACCTCAGTTTCTTTTGCCCTTTGCAAACACTCCCTTCCTTTATGCAAAGACTCATCAATCCATTTTCTCAAAAGATTCAATATAACTGAATCAACTTCATAAGGAACCATATCTCTCACAACTGTTTTAGCATTATCATCACTCTCACTAGAATCTTCAACAACCATCTGAACAAAAAGTTTTTCAAGTTTTCCAGCTCTTTGAAGTACCTTAACTGCCTCACGAGTGAGTGAAGTCACTTCACTTAAATATTGCCTTAGCACATGACCATAGCAACTGTGCAACATCAATGCTGCAACTGCACCTGGTGCATTGTGCCATTTCTTTAGAATTGGACTGAAATTTTGTCTTTCTTTTATTGCTAAGTCTTCTGTCTCTTGTGCTATGTGAAGTAGGATTTCACTTAGTTCTACTTTCATTTCCAATTCTGCTGATTTGTAATTTACTGTTTCAATTACCTGCAATCATGAAAATGCAGAGATATTATTATTTTAAATAAAATATTAATCATTTCATCAAATAAAAAAACCCTAATCTATACTAGAAAAAATTGAATATGAAACTTTAATAGAAAAAAAAATGTGAAATTTGTCTAATTCTTCCAAAAAGATGACAAAATTAGATATGAATTTCATTTTCTCGGTTTGTGATCACTAACTGTTTTTCTGAATAATCAATGTAAAAAAAATCTGTCAGTTTAGCATATGCAATTAAAATGTCAGGGACTAAAATTATGAATTTTCATATACCTTAAGGAAATAAATTGTTGGATTTCATATACTTTAGGTGCTGCTTATTATTTTTGTTTATCTTAAGATCAAATTGGAGAGAATGAGAGTAATAATTTAAAGACTAAATTAGAAAAATAAAAAGAGGAAGGAAAAAGGTATAGGTTCAATACAAACCTTGTCAAATGCATTTTTCATGGAAGATCTAATATAATAATCAACTCTATTTCCAGATGAATCAACAATTGTTACGTCTCCTTTCTCTCTTCCTTCGCCGTCATCAGATATTATCAGATCTTCGCCCAAAATCTTTGAGATTGATAAAACCAAAGGAAGAAAACTGTCAATTTGTCCAATAGTCCTTCTAGGAAAAAACTCATGATAATTAAGCATCCTCTTCTCACCCCAACTTTGCATTGAACTCAAAACAGATGTCAACAACTTAAGATAGAAAGAATCTTTTTCTTTTTTGGCATCAATAGCAACCTCATTCAACATAACATGTGAAGCACAAAGAAGATCGGATTCAACTTGACCGGTTGATATATATTGTTGAAACAAAACCCAAGAAAAACAAACATTATGAATTTGCTTATTTATTCCCAATATAGACCAAGTCTTTTTAATCAACTCAAGTAACTCATCAATTTCATCAAGGACTAATGTCTCATCTCTAATATCAAAAACAGCTTGAAGAAGTGAATTGTAGAAATGAATGTTGAGAGGGAATCCATCAGCCCAATGACAAACATCAGTTGGTATTCCATTTGGACCTCTCCATGCTAATGAAACAACAGAATTACAGAGTGTTCTCATTGTGTCTGAGTTTTTGCCTGTGTCTAATGGTTTGGTTTCGATGTTGCGAATAATGTCTCTTAGGCGTGAGGCGAATGTGTTGTTCTTTTCGACAGGTATTGAAGGGTATAAGAGAAGGCCTAGTTCAAGGACTTTGAGTTGTCTATTTTGCCACATATGGTACTCATGAGAATCGCTGAATTCTGATGGTTTTAAGTGGCGCAATAGTTCTAATGGGAGGATTATTGTTTCTGCTCTTCTTCCTGCCTGCAATTTAAAACCATTTTTACGTAGTTAGAATAATAGCTTGCAATTGTTTTACATGTCATAGCACATTCTATCAAAAAACTTCTCAAATTCAAATATGTCAACATTTTTAAAATAATTTTATACAAACATCTAATCAAATTTCACCATTCAAATATATAATAACATGATCTTAAATTGTGAGATTTGATTGAAATTTGAAACAATTTTATATTATTAAGGCATATAAATTGAATTGGAAAACAACAAACACAAAAAATAAAAGAAAATAATTTTAGAGGAAAGACATAATTAAAGTGTTTATGTACGTACTTGGCCAACGAGAATTCTGGTGATGGTTTTTCTCAAGCGATTATCATTATGCTCTGTCACCCTCATTTGTTGCCTCATGATCTCTGCGGATGTCATCGGCCTACGTGGCCTGAACACCGACATGCAGGCATTAAAAGGGCTGGCTCCGCCAACAGGCGAAGACGGCCCTCCACTATTTCCACCCGACGTCATTCTTCTCGATGGTGACCTTTTCAACATCTTCAAACCTAAAGCTTTCTTCACCTTACTCGTCGGCGACATCACCACCTGACTCGACTTATTCTCATTTTGATTATTATTTAAATGGAATGAGTGTGCGTTCCGGCCACCAAACCCGGGAGACGACCGACATGCCGTGAAAAATATTTCGTAGGCAGTTTCTCTTATGTCATTTTGACTCAAGCGTTCGAGTGTTTCAAAAGGCGAAACTAGATTGTTAGTTTCGTCTTTTGTAGAAAACTCGAATAGACACGGGTCATGAGGAGAGTAACTGTGATGGTGGTGATGGTAATGACGATCCTTATGAAATGTGGTTGAGGACAACGGACCGGAATACGATTCACGGAGAGTTTGTAGACCCATAAGGTGAAGTAGCTAGAAGATGTATAGTTGGTCTCCGACGACGGTGAAGAGTGGCGTCGGCGACCACAAAACAACAATGGATGAATATGTATTAAATTAATGCCAAAGAAATGGCTTAGGAAGAGAATGGTACATTTGTATCAAGGAAAGGATAAAAGAGAGGGGGAATGAATATTAAGGGTAATGAAGTTTGGTTTTGTTTGTTAACGACAGCATTATTGTGCATGGATGGTGAATGGGAGAGAGAAATTGATGAGTGATTTTGGGTTTATCCACGTTGTCATGAGCGAAGAAATCGTGAAACAAATAGGTTGTCTACTTTCCAAAATGGAAAACTAATGCATTTCAATGCGATTTTCTTGGAAGCTTTCTCATTAAATATTATTATTATTATTTTTCTTCTTTCAATTTAGATTATTGCACCAACTCATCTTCTGTTTTTCTATTTTTATTTTTGTGTACCGTCGCCTTCCTTTTTTGGCTGAAATAGTAGCTACTATGAGATGACATTTGACAAATCATCACTGCGTTAATTATGTAGTTAAATCCTTTTGAAATTGGTAGAATTTAATTGCACCTTTGATATTTAATATCAAGAGTTAAAATAAGTTTTTGAGACAAGAAACAGAATTATGATAACCTGCGCAGGGATCTTCTTTCCATATCAATCTATCAGCTTATCATATATCTTTAATTTTTTTTAAAGAAAGTTGATTATGAAACACTCACCACTACAAGAAAATTTGGAATGGTCACTGTTTGGCTGTTGGACAAGACCAGGGGTTTTTTTTTTTTGCCATTGGTTAGAGCTTAACAAGAATTTATAAATCATACCTACAATTTTGTTTTTGTCCCAACCGTTTTATTGTGATTTACTATTTGATTTTATAAAATTAATCAAACTGCAAAGTTAATACACAATAGTATATATATAAAGAATTCAAAATGGAATAAAAGTTCCTCGTGAAGTATATATTAAAATTATCATAAAGTATTATACGCATATAATTATTTTTGACTTGATTTGTAAACTTGTGAGACTATGATAATACATATTGTATTAGATCCAATACTGATATAAGAAAAAACGTAAAGTGTTGAGAACATTTTGTAAAATAGTAGAAAATCTCATAAAGTGTGAGAATTAATTATGTATCCCAAACTTAAAGGTGAATAAGGATAACTCTGTGTGTAATTCTCTCTAACTTAATCTCTTATTTTTAATTATACAACTTCATTGCTTCCTTCATATGGAAGCACAAACCAATGAAAACAAAGATGATTGTTCTGTTTACTTAAGGGAAAGTATATTAGAGATCTTATCATAGTCAATTCTTATCATATAAAGATCTTATCATAGTCAATTCTTACCAGAGGAAAAAGTATATTAGAGAAGTCTGATAAGAGGAGGTCAGATGAATAATTATATTCTATGAAAATCTGATCAAAGACAAATATGATCAGAAGAAGAATTGTATCATGTGAATGTATGATTATAGGAAGTTCAATATGAGGAAATCTGATCAAGTACAATCTGATTAAAAGAAAATGTATCCTATAAAAGTTTATTCAAGGGAAAAACTAAATTAGAGGAAATCTAACTAGAGAAGGTCAGAGTGAACCTGAATAGAGGGTGTACTAGATCAAATTAAATCTTATCAAAGATAATCTAATTAGAAGAAAAATTGTATACTATGAAAATCTGATCTAATATGGCCTGATTAGAGGAAGAACCCCATCAACGGAAAATCCAAATATCAATAACGTGATGTGAAGAAAATGTGTTAGAGGGGCAATTTGATCAGAGAAAGTCAAATTAGAAAAAGACTGCATCAGAGGAAAAATTTGATTAGAGGAAGTCTAATTAGAGGAAACAACTACGTCATAGAATAACTAAATGAGAATAGGTCCAATTAGAGGGAGTTGCATAATTTTGATTCCTCACTATTAATTCTCCGTCTCCTTATTCATCCTTTTTTTTTTTTTGGATTAGACCGAATACAAAAATTTAACACATTCTCACAAGAGGTGCATTAGATATGCCCATATACAGGTTTGATAAACACTACCAAAGTTGTCAAGGATTACCCCAATCCCATTGGAACCACACTTCCAACAAACCACTCATAATTCTACCACTCCAAAAACCAAAACCTAAGGGAATTCGAATTTCCAATATATATATCAGAATTATCAAACTATTGCAATTACTATAGAGAATCTATGCTAATTTCTAACAACATGGAATTGACAAAATTACTGCCAAGATTTCTCCTAACTTATTAGTCGTATTAACTTATTAGTCGTATTGCTTCTAACTCTTCTAAATGAGTATCTTCCTTGCTTTCCATTACTCACTCAGTTTGCTACCCTGCCCTTCTTACCCTCAAGGGCAATAACTCTTCATTTCTACAACTATAATGGATATTTGGCAGTTTGCAACTGCCTTTTACTTTACTTCAGTTTTGAACAATAAACCTTAGAAGTTTAAGCCCTGTAACTCATGACTTGGTGTGATCTCCTCCTTTGATTTCTAGGTTAGGGATACTTCATTTCGACTAACCTTACATTCCATATAACTCAAAAGTAGGCTTAATCTTACTTTTTACTAACCTAATATTATATATAATCTAATCACTTTACTACACATAAACCATTTGTTTCTAAAGCTTATCTTTATGTGCTTCTATATTGAACATTAAACCTTAGAAGTTTAAACCCTGTTACTCATGACTTGGTGTGATCTCCTACTTTGATTTCTGGGTTAGCGATACTTCATTTCTACTAACCTTACATTCCATATAACTCAAAAGTATGTGTGCTTAATCTTACTTTTTATTAACCTAATATTATATATAATTTAATCTCTTTACTACACATAAACCATTTGTTTCTAAAGGTTATCTTTATGTGCTTTTATACACAAGCATAAACTACCTAATGGAAAGCCCTATCACTTTTCCAAATCAGATGTCACTCATATAATACAATGCCTATCTCATCTTATTTTCCAAGCCTTTTTGTCATTGTTCTACACGTCAAATACCAAATATTAAGCTGATTAGACTTAACATTTTGTGGAATGATACTTAGAACATATAAACAACTGAGAAGTATCTTAAATTTAACCTTTTACCTACAGTCCAATTGAATCAACCTGCTCTGATATCAAAATGTAAGACTCATTATCAATTATCTAGAATTTTGCATCTCAATTCATACATCTAAATATATTAGAGGCAAGTAAATATAAAGAATAGTCCTAATCAATTTAAAGCAATTCTACTACCAATCAATTATAGTTTACAATTCTTCAAACAGATTCATAAGGTATAATAGTCCAACTAAATTCTCAAATTAAACCTTTAGATAACCTTTTAATACAACAAAGGTCCTAATACATTACAACTAAACAATTAAATTTGGAGTTTTTCCCTCTGGTATTAAGTTGCGCTTGAACTGCCTCCAGCTGCTAAATTTTTAAAATAAAAGGTATTAGAATAAATCTTAGCAAGTTCTAAAAATAAGGGAGGGAAAGTTTGAAATTATTCTTTTCATATAACAAAAATGCATAAAACACGAAATCCTAATACATCTCAAGTTAAAGCTCTCAACTTCACTTTATTTTTTAAAACTAATCTGAAATCATTCTTTTATAATGATTGTGGAAAACTACACAAGACCTCTGAAATCCTTTCATTGTAAACAAAGAAAGGTCTCCTAATTATCTCGACGTGAGTCACCAAGATAATTGAGACCTTGGCGGTAAAGGTGGTCTGGTCAAACTCCAATCATCGTCCTGATTGTTCTCCTTTACTTGTTGAACCATGCCTGTAACAACTTGATTCCCACCGTAAATAAGGCCAGGTATGATCTGATTAATGAGACTGTACTGAACTTGAGATGTTTTGTTTGAAATATCTTTATTATGTCATGTATGCAATGCATCCTTCATCTACAAGAATTTTTAATAACTTAGCAATATACTACATCCATAATAATTTAATCCTAAGTTTCGAATTCGAAACTAGAACCAAAGGCAGAAAAATAGAAACAACATAAGATTCATGAAATTATTAACAACATTAGATTCATGAACATGGTAACAACGTTGTAGTCATGAAAAATCATTTGGATGTAGTTTTAAAACACCCACATGCGAAAAATTTCATTTCCTCGCACTCAATTTCTCCTAACCTGTAATAACCCCAAAACAGTTGCTTTAAGGAATTTAGAACTCACAGTTTCACATACGCATCAGAGGCAACAGCAGTAACGAGCAGTATTCGTACTCAACATGCATACTAGTTTGATAATATTAATTTTAAAAAGAAATCCCTATTTTTATATTTGATAATATTATTTGTAACACATGTATTTTATTAAGTTTTAATTAGTTTGGTTATTACACCCACGTCCACATTTTGTCGGAGAAAACATCAAACAATAGGTGCGAGGAGTGTAACTTGTGCAGTGAAATAAGTGTTAAGTGTAACGTGATGGGTCGCCTTATGCACCTCCCTAATGGAATGCAATGATACATGTTGAATCATCTTAAGAGGACCTATTCTACATGGTTGTTAAGCCTAACAAACCTATATATGTGGTCATTGAGCCCACATAAATCGATATCCCATTGGCGGCATCTAATTATAATCCATACCCAAAGTCAAACTAAATCTCCAAGTTACTCTAAATGTGAAAACCATAGCTTACAATTAAGTGCGTCAATATTGAGTCTGCCATCTATGGGACACAATGTACCAAAAGCAACAACAATATAGGGCTAAGAATCTCATGACACCATAGAAGTGGGAAATAAATAGTAAAGTAAATGTTAGCAGTCACACATCACATATATCAAAGGAATCAATCATCCTTAATACACACATCTCAGGTCCAAAACTAACTAATGCAGAATCAAACCATCATCCTAATTTGCCACAAACAATCGCAGGTAACACCTAGGCGATCGTCGTCTCACTTCTTGTGGATTGAATTTGTTATAAGTTGATCACAATCCAAAAAAGGCCAATATGACCTAAATCTAGTATCATATGGAAAAGTTCACCATTTATAAATATCCTTGTCAAGATCTAGGCCAACCATCAATCTCGTTTAATATTGTATAACTTATTCATATTATCAATCACTGAAGTTTAAGAGGTGTGTAATGGTGTTAGAAACATATTTTAAGTTTTAACATATATCTGACAAATACATTGAATGACGCATAATATACTATGTAATGAAATATAAAAACAATTTAGACAAAAAGTGATGTATTTGGACCAAATGTCAACAGCAACAATTAATCACAAATATATGAAAGCATATAAATAGAATTAAAATTCAAAGATGTAAACTAAAAAAATGTAAAATTTCTCACACTTTTTGCTTATCTAAACAGAAAAAAGTTTGAAAGTATATAAATGAGCGTACAAAGAGTTGCATGGACCTAATCATATATGTCAATATTTTCCTATTTTCATATAAATATAAACAATATACGATATACAATAACTTCCACTAAACACACCTCTTATCACTAAAATTTAATAGGTGTACATTGGTGTTGGAAATATGTTTCAAGTTTCAATATAAATTTGACAAATATATTGGATGAGACATAATATACTATGTAATGAAATATAAGCACAAATTGGACTCAAAAAAAGTGATGTATTTGAACCAAATGTAAACAACAACAATTGATCACAAATATATCAAAGCATATAAATAGAATTAAAACTCAAATATGTAAACTAAAAATATGTAAACATTCTCACACTTTTTGCTTATCTAAGTGAGTGTATAAAGAGTTACATAGGGACCTAATTATATATGTTATTGTCTTCCTATTTTCAGATAAACATAAACAATATACAATATAAAATAACTTCCACTAATTATATTGGAATCAAGTTGATTCTATACTTAGAGTTTTATTTATAACAAAAATATTTTATGAGAATAATATATTTGACTTCAAAGAGTATGAAAGAAGATTCATGTTTTTGAAGAAAATATAAAATAAGATTTGATTCAAATTTATAAATGAAGAAAACTTAAAATATGATTTTATTCAGATAAATAAGATTTGATTCAAATTTATAATTGAAGAAAATCTTTGACTAAGTTGAAAACAAGATATGGTCAAGATTTGAAGAAGATTTGATCAAGATTTATCTACAAAAAAATATAAACAGAATCAATCTGAATAATTTACAAAATCAATCTAAACAAGATACAATTGATAATTAAACAATGACTAAATTAAAGCTCTAATTTTAACTATAAATAGATACTCAAAGTTCAAGAAGAAGATCATCCAAAAGCAGAAAAGATTAGAAGAACTCAAGCTCAAAATTCCAAAGAATAGAGGAGGGAGAACGCAAGCAAAATTGACAACCACACACGCGCGCGTGCTCTGTTGCCGTCTGGCCGGCTGAGCCGGGTTTAGGCCTTGGGCTTTGGCTACGTAGTGTATTCTTTTTTTGCATATGAAAATTAATAAATTATTTATTTAATTAAATGAATGCTTGTATTTTTATCTCTAATTGATACGTTAATTAGATAATTTCCCTTCACATGTTTTATTGGTCAAATTAATCGTGGCACACGAATTTCATCTATAAATACAGTGCTCTCAGTTACGAATTTCATCTATAAATACATTGCTCTCTTCAGTTGAAAAAGCACACCAAAACCTCTTCATATATGAGGCTTTTCTCTCCTCTCCCGTTTCTTACTCACTTCTTCTTTTTCTTTTGAATGGTCTTAGTGTCATATTACTATTGGTAATCATTTGACTTTCATATTGAGGGTGTAATTCTAAAACAATTTTCTATGGTGCAGTAGAACTCTGATACAGTGATCTAGGTTGTTTTATCCTAGGGACTTTGTAGTTGATAGTATGTCCTGCATAATTCGGCAGTACCTTGAAACGTCTTAAAGAGAGTGACCTAGCTAATGACTCAATCCAGTAATATTTTTTGTGGCATAAATTATTTTTTTTTAAATTTTTCAAAATTCAAAAATAACATAAACTCAAACAGAGCGTGGAAGTTATCAATTTATAAACAATTCATCTACCTATAATTGAAATTACGAAAGTTAATATTTATATCATTATATAATGACAACGCTAATGGTGGACATGGTCCTAAAAATCTAGAAGAGATATTGAATCGAGTCATAAATATTTGGAGACTTTTTATTAGACAAAAAAATTTATGGAAAAAAACATAGTAGAATAGATCTAATTTGTACGGAATAGTGGCTTATAAAATTTGATTGAATCAAGTAGAATTAAGATGATTAAATCAATTGAAGTAAAACTAGAATTGCTTAAAGGAGTGCACAAATGAGAAAATTCAAGTTTATACACATTTACAACTCTTGATGTATTTCAGAAATGGTTTTATCAATCAATAATTCAAATCATTGACAAGTCTTACAACATAGTTTTTTTATATCATTTATAACAAAAAAAAAAACAAAAAAAAAATTTGTTACCAATTACAGAAAAACAAAAATAATAATGAACTATAATTACAAAATATTAAGAGAACTATAATCACACAGATTTTTATAGTAGTTCTTCTATCTCACGTGAGAAGTACATATTCAGTCTCATTCAAAAGAATGAGAGTTTCTTACTTTATATGATGTGAAACCTTTATAAGATTCATAGATGATTGTCATAAAGCTCTTACAACAACAGATTCTCCTTAAACACTCCAAAAACCAAGCTTCATGAACACTTTCAAGATTCCATTTGTACCCCTATCCTCAAGAATAAAAACACCATTCCAAACTTACAAGATAGTCACTTCTATATTCATCCAACTCTAGAACTAGAAAGAACATCTCCTTTTTTACTTTCAACGAGGAGTCGACCGACATCCTCTCAATCACTTAGGTCTCGAACAATCACCCCAACAAGAGATATCTCACCCTTGTTGTTTTTAACTCAAATATTTAATTACATACAAAACATGAGTAAGTAAAATTGTTTAATCTTGATAATGATCTTGTATGCATAAATGATACTGAATAGATGAAACTGATTTTTTTATATAAAGAAAATGAAGGTTCAAATCTATATTTAAAGAACATGTGTTGGTTGGCCAAAATACAATATATCAAAAACTGATTTTGTATGTCGTGTGAATTGACAACAGAGTTGTGAATTGACTAATAAGTTTTTGGAAAATCCAAGATTTTATCTTGCAATAGTGTGAATTGACTCATAAACATATGAGTCAATTCACATATCCTCGTTAAATTGTTTTAGTCCATTTTCAAAATTGAACAAATTACTCTGAACACAAGAAGGGGATGCATCATAAACTTTAAAAATAATAATAAAATAAACACTTGAAAAATATAAATTAAATGTAATATTCGAAAATAAATTAAAATTAAATGTGAGACAAAATAAATAAGTGTATAAAATAAATAGTGGAAATAAAATAAAGAGAAGAGAGAGCATAGAAAAAATTATATTGGTTCAACTACTAACAATCTATGTCTATAATAACTAAACTTTTAACACTGGGTTGGCAAGAAATTTTATAGTCTAAGAGAACTTTTCAAACAAAATTTATGGTTTGAAGAAAAACTTCCTACTACAAGGGATATCATCTCTCTTGAAAAATGAAATTACTCTCAATAATGTTATAACAAGATATAAAAGTGAATTACACCTTAAGAGAAATTGAAGCACATAAAATGTTATAGAATAGATTATGTAGTATAGAAGCTTTCAAAGAAAAATATTAAAGTAAGCATGAAAGAAAAAACAGGGGATTAAGAAGTGATAATTGACAAGAGGAGAAGAAGCCAATTGGTGTGTAAAAAATGTGAAAAGGACGTCATATTTATAGAAGAATAAGAAGGTAAACCTAAAACGACATCATAATCACTACGCCAAAAATTGCATTTTACAGCGCTTTTTTTAAGCCTTCTACAGCGCTTTTTCAAAAAAAAAAAACGTTGTGGATTCGAGCGCTGTAAAAGCTACAACAGCGCTTGTAAAAAAGCGCTCTTAAAGGAACCTTTTATAACGCGCGCTTATTATGCACTTTTGACAGCGCTTGTTAACAACAAGCGCTGTAAAAGGCTTACCCATATTTCATATATTTGGGTTACCTTTTACAACGCTTTTTGGTAACAAGCGCTGTAAAAAGCATACCCATAATTCATATTTTTGGGGTACCTTTTACAGCGCTTTTTGGTAACAAGCGCTGTAAAAGGCATACCCATAATTCATATTTTGGTATGCCCTGTATATATATATTTTTTTTTAAACCCTGTATATATTTTAAAAGCGTTTTTTAGCTTTTTATGGCACTTTTTTTATAAAGCGCTGTCTTTTATCTTTTTATCCAAAATTAGTTTGAACCAGTTCACACAACACAACACAACCAGAATCAGTAATTTAAAACAGAAACAGAATCAGTAACACAAACAGAATCAGTAACACAACCAGAACCAGAACTAGAGCCCAGAATCAGTTAAAACATAATCAGTTCACACAATATGATACATATATATTATCCCACAATAATTTACAACATAAGTAATTAAATATACATTGAACCTAATTTACAACATATTCATAAGCATGTTTATATACTGTCCTATGATCATATACATATAATAACTATGCACCATATAATATTGAGATCCCTTGCTCAGCAGCATGCTATTTCCCAAAAAGTCAAATAATTTTCATTTCAAGCACATACTCACACCATTCCTCCTTTAATTCCATCAGATCTTGCTCAGAATATGATGGAGTGGAATTTTCAAAGTACTGCAATATAAAAATTGAACATATTATATTAAGTTAGTATCAAATATATAGATAATTTATATATGAAAATCATATAATCAAAATACCGTACCGTTTCTGGGATAATAGTTTTATTCTTGTCAACAATCTCTTTCATGAATCTCAATACGTAGTACCCACAGTCAATGTTGTTTGTTTGACGAGGGCACTTTATTGGGATCCATGTAATATTATTAGACTTTTGCTTCGACACTACCGCACCTCTTTGAGCTCGATAAACTTTTAAGGCATTATCAAATGAATAAATGTGATTATTATAGCATGAACAAACACATTATATATATATATATATGTAAGAAAAAAATGAATATTACTTACGTGTCGAGCATAGTCTTTACTTCGGAGTGATTGTTGTAATCGCCATGCACGGGATCCAAATAGTATATAACTTCAGAGACCCCATTGATTGCAAATAGCACCCAATGTGCCCTACAACAACAAAAAATTGGTTAAGAAATTTTGTTTATACACACAACTAATAAATTAAATTGTCATCAATTAAGAAAGATAAAAATTCGTACCCTAAATTATATGGTGCGAAGAACAATTTATCCTTTTCTTTATTTGCTAATAACATATCTACAATATATTTTTTTACATTGTCTGGATCGAGTTTCCACATGGACATCTTATGCGGAGAGAAGAATGAGTATTTATTCGATAATTTCCTCGGGCACACGACCTTCTCATGCAAAAACCTTCAATGAAAATTTTAAACTAGATTAATTACCAATACATTATTAATTAATTACCAATAAATGCAATTAAAAGTATTTTTTACCTTATATACAAGCTCATTACAGTTGCACTGAGCTCCTTATGTTCGAGAAGTTCGTATACGTGCTCCTTGTCGAACAATTCCTCATACTCCTCTCCGAATATCAAACGCTGTAAAAGGGGCGCTGTTAAATGGCATTTTTGGCGTAGTGAATTGATTTTTTAAACCATTGAAAAGTATGAAGTTGGCTTCTCCATCCATAATTGATTATTTAGACTTATATAATCAATTATTAGGATGTTTTAAAAATACCGAGGTTCGTTTCCGCTATCACAATCGATTATAGTGTCAGCCATGATCGATTATTTCATTAAGCACTTCAAGAAACTCCCACAAATTACCTTTTTCATATTTTTATTATTAAAAACATTCATTTTAAGTTTTTATAACTTTTTTGTATAAATCAGAGGTAAGTTGGTGTGAATAAATCCTTAAAACAATCAATACATGAAAAATAAAACATTGATTGCGCAAAATTCTTTTTCCGCTTTTTGTATCGTTCATCTCAAGATTTTTTGTGTGTCCATCGTCAAAAGATGTGATGATCCTGCTAAGGTATATATTAAAAGTAAGTCGATACACAAGGTTTGGAACACATGTAATGTGTCCAACACCTCTGCTAACCAGTTTATAAACTTGACTGTTGATTTACAAAGTTATAAATCACTTAGCGAAGATTTTTAATGTTATTCCGAAGTGTACCAACATGTGTATGCATATGCATGGAAATATGAGATTTTCAAATAATTTTTTCTTCTGATTCAATAGAATTTTTGGATATTGAGAATCGGAGAATTAACTCTAAGACATACAAAAATATCTAACTAAATATAGTTATTTTGACATCTATCAAACAAGGTTTATATGATCATAGTTATCAGGTTCTTTGACTTAACAACAATAGTCACCTTAGATTTTTATTTTCAGTTTATACAACTAAGTAATTTGTTGATTGGATACTCATTAGAAAAGGTTGTTCCAAATGCATTAAGCTTGTTTGCAATTTATTTAAATCGTCTTTACAATTTATTAATGGTTTCACCATTCTTCATGCAAAACAATTCAAACTTATTAGTCAACCCATTAATTCTAGAACAACATACTTCAATTTTGCCCTGAAGTGTAATTTATAAAATGCTCTACATTTGTTGTTTTACATTTGAAAACTATTTGAAATTCACGTCATCCTATAGTTTGACACAAGAATGTTCTTTAACTTTTTATTCATATTGAACTTCTTATAAAAATTGATCAACGTCATTTCAAACAATTTTTGGAATATAGAGACCATTTTCAATGACCTCTGAATCATCCAAATCATAAGCAATGATGTATATTTTCATGCGTTCTTTCCAATACGAAGATTCATCACCTTTAAAATATGGTGCTCTATTATGCTCTCTTAGTCATGGATAACAATTTAGATAATTCTTAAAGTAGTTAGATGATAACTCTTTATCATTATAGGTTTTTTAGCACTTTTCTGATTTTTTATTTATTTAAGTAATTTTAAGAGTTAATTAGTTTATTTCGGAAATAATAATAATAATAATATGGACTTTGAGCTTTTTAATCTTGGTGTTTATGTGTTAATTTCTTCATATCTCGACAATTCTCAAAACGCTGTCTATTTCTTTTGTTCAGTCATTGCAAGTGAACTTTTGGAGTGAGATAATATATCAGAAGTTACAGAGCTATAGATACACCACTAGGTAATGAAGAGAAATCAAAGTGGGTGAAAGTTTTGGTGTTTCACCTAGCGAGCTCAGCATTCCAAAATTGTCTCCTTATACAAGTCGTTCAGGTCTCGCCTAGCCTTTATTACCTGTAGATAAGAAGCTCACCCAAGTGAGGTAGTTGATCCTATTTAAGGGATTTTCAGTTTTAGACATGGGTTCTGAATTTTGGGTATTAGGAGAAGCTATTATACAAGTTTTGGAGACCAGTAACTTGAAAATAATTTTAACATTGGAGACAATAAGTGAAGATTCATGGTGTCTTCTTATGTGTAATTTAATTTTTTTCGTTGTTATTATATTTTTAATCATCAACCAAATTTCTTTTTAATTAGGAGGTAAATGATTCATAATCATAAGATTTGGTCACATGTTTATAGTATTTTATTTTGGTATTTTAAAAGTTCTTTATACTTTAGAATAATTTTTTAGTTTGTGTCTAAACTTTAGTTCAAAATTGAATTATAATTTTATTATTTGTATTTTGATCTCTGCTCGCTCTGTAGGCCATAACTTGAGCTCTGGGTATCCGATTAACACATGCGACTAGGCGTTGGAAAGCTAAAAATCATAGCTACAACTTTTTGTTGGAATAAAAGGCCAATGTCGAACTTTACTAGGTCTAAATTGCAGTTTTTTAATATGGACTTTTGTAACAATTTTAAATAGCGGGCCACTTGTTTTAAAGCCCAAAATCGAATACTATATATTGGGAGTTTCTTTCTTTTCTTAGAAATGGAATTTTTGGATTCAGATACAAAAAATATATAAACACTTTTTATTTTAATTTCATGGAAGGTTAATTTCATAAGATTAACCCACGAGTTCAGAGTTTTATCAACACCTTGATATTCAAGTTACACTGTCAATTTCACTTCATGATTCTATTTATGTTTATTTGATTATATTAATATTCTGATTGCTTAAATTGAATTTCAATAAGATTGATTAAATTTATTTAACAACAATTGGTTTTGATTTCTAATTTAATTAAATTATAAATTTGCAACGTTTGATTGTTAATTATAATATATCATTGATTGTGATGCTTAATCAGGTTAAAGAAACCGAATTCACATAGGGTTGATTATACTTGTTTGATCAATTCTATAATCAAATAGGAATAGAATAACAAATTAAAAATTAAATTCATTGATAGAATTTGTGATAGGTCTGAAACTCGAATGAGTTGATTAATCGTTTTGTTCATTTGTTCAAACAAAAATATAAAAAAACCCCTTTTTAATTTCAACTTTAATTTGATTAATATTGTTATATCGTTAGTCCTTCCAAAATGACTTGAGTTATTACCTCTATCTATATTTTATCAATTGTATTTGACCCATGTGCGACTGCATATCAAATTGGCGCCGTTGGCCGGGAGTCTTTGATAAACAATATTAACCAGTTTTAGAGTATTACTAACCACCTTAACAGTTGTTTTTTCTTGTTTTGTTGCTCTACATGTCGGATAGGCTTGTTGCTAGTTTGTAGACACGTTGCTAGTAAAAAAATCGATTTTCTGGCGATTGATTCGGATTGCCCCAAAATTTCTCCAGAAATTCACACAAAAATAAGGAACATGACTCCCATAGAAGGGACTTTTTATGAGATTTGATGCTCAAAACTCCAAATTCCTTTGTTTAGACTGTTTTTTCAATTTTTGAATTTTTCACATTCTCAAAAAATTCGAAAAAAATTTGCGTTATCTTTATTTTTTTTGTGTTGTTTTTAATTTTTTTTGGATTTTATTTGATAGGATTTTCCATTTTTTACTTCAATTTTAACGATACAGACATTGTTGGAATTTTTGTAATTGTAGTTTTACATTGCATTGTTATATTCTCATGATGCATGACTAGGGCTAGTTTTATGAATATGCATTTCCTTGACCCTGAAATAAATAAAACATTTCATTTACGTCGTAGACTTAATAGAGCTACTAGTGCTAACGAGTCAGAGTCAGATAATGAAAGTGACAACTTGCTGCAAAATATGGATGATATGAATAATAGAATCTTAAGACAACTTGTTGCACCTAATGTCACTTATAATGCATTGTGTATCACATATCTTGAAGTTACTGTACCATTTAAACTTAAATCTGATTTAGTACACTTGCTTTAAAGTTTAATGATCTTGTAGGTGAGGATCCCCACAAACACTTGAAGGAGTTCCATTTTGTGTGTTCTACCATGAAGCCTCAAGGAGTCACAAAATATCATATCAAGTTGAGAGCCTTCCCATTCTCACTTCAAGATTCTACCAATGACTGGTTATACTACCTTCAGCCAGGTTCTGTTATAAGTTTGAATGATTTGAAGAAGTTGTTTCTAGAAAAATTCTTTCATACCTCAAGAGTTGCTTCAATCAGAAAAGAAATATGTGGCATTAGGCAGATTGACAAGGAATCATTACATGATTATTTGGAGAGATTCAAGAAATTAGTGTCTAGTTGTCCTCATCTCAAGATTTATAAACAATTGTTCATCCAGTATTTTTATGAAGGCTTGCTACCTATGAATATAATCATTTTGGATGCTACTAGTGGGGAAGCACTTGTCGATAAGACTCTAGAAGCAACAAAACATTTGATTGAGAACATGTTCATTAATTCTCCATAATTTACAACTAGAAGCAATTCAACATTGTTGACAAGGGTTTGAACGAAATTCAAGCCTCTTCCCATAAGAATCTAGAAAGTAGACTTGATGAGCTTACTTCTTTAGTATAAAAATTGGCAATAGGTAAAGCCCAAGCAGTAATCTATGGTATTTTCACTTATCTAGTCCATCCTACATATTCATGTCCTCCATTGCAAGAAGATCCAATTGTTGATGCTCCTCAAGCATATGCAGAAAATATTTATAATCCTCAAGAAAATTATGATCTATCATCTAACAAGTACAATCCTAGTTGGAGAAACCATCCCAACCTAAGATGGGGGAATTCATTTGCAATACAACAACCTTTGCAGCAACAACAACAAAATATTCTGCAATATCAAAACATTCCACAACAGCAAAACAATGCATCTTCATTAGAGGGCCTCGTTAAATAGATGGTTGTCCAGAATCTCCAATTTCAAAAAAGAAAAGATTCCACCATTCAAAATTTGGAAACAAAGAGTGGTCAGTTAGCCACTTCACTTAATTAATTGTAGACTCAAGGGTCAAACCAATTTCCTACACAATCAATAATAAATCCAAATGCTCCTAATGTCAATGCAATTACATTGAGGTCTGGAAAAACTGTTGCAATACCATAGGTACATGAAACAAAGGTTGCTAAAAACACTTTGGTACCTGAAATTGTTGATATTAAGTAAAATATACCACTTCCTTTTCCTTAAATGGTAGTGAAGACTAAGAAAATGGATGAGGCTGATAGGGACAAGGAGATCTTGGATACATTTAGGAAGGTAGAAGTGAATATTCTCCTCTTTGAAGTAATTAAACAGATCCTAAGATATGCCAAATTTCTAAAAGAGTTATGGACACACAAGAGAAGGTTAAAAGGTAATGAAAGGGTAAACATGGAGCGATATGTTTCAGCCCTCATTCAATCCATGCCTCATAAATGCAAAGATACAGGAGCTTTTTCCATTTCGTGTACCATAGGCAATAACCAATTTGAAAATGTTATGTTAGATTTAGGAGCTTGCATTTATGTTATGCCTACATCTATTTTTAACTCTTTTGCTCTTAGACCTTTATAGAGTACATGTCTGGGAATGCAATTGATGAATATGAGCCATGCTCGCCTTATTGGACTTGTGGAGGATATACTTGTTTGTGTTAATGAATTGATATTTCCTGCAGATTTTTATATTCTGGACATGGAGGTAGAGGGAGAGAATAAGTTCAACAGGGCGCTTATCATCTTAGGCAAACCATTCTTGAAAACTGCTAGAACAAAAATTGATGTACATGCTAGAACTCTATCTATGGAATTTGGTGATAGTATTGTAAAATTTAATATCTTTGATGCTATGAAACACCCCATGGAAGAGCATTCTATTTTTCAAATTGAATTGGTTGCTGATTTGGCGACTTAACCCATTAATTCTGGATGTTATAAAAAAAGAAGTGACCAAGCTCTTGCAAGCAGGCATTATATACCCCATCTCTGATAGTCAATGGGCGAGTCAGGTGTAGGTAGTCCCTAAGAAAACTAGACTCACAGTGGTTAAAAATAAAAATAATGAACTTATCCCCACACAAGTGCAGAACAATTGGAGGGTATGCATCGATTACATGAAATTAAACCAGGAAACTAGAAAAGATCATTTTCCTTTACCATTCATTGATCAGATGCTTGAACGATTGAAGGTAAGTCACATTATTGTTTCCTTGATGGTTTTTTTGGTTACTTTTATATCCATATTGCACTAGAGGACCAAGAAAAGACCATGTTCACTTGCCCTTTCGGCATATTTGCCTATAAGAGGATGCCCTTTGGCATATGCAATGCTCCTTGCACTTTCCAACGCTGCATGATTAGTATTTTTATTGATTTGATAGAAAATTGAATAAAAGTTTTCATGGATGATTTTACTGTGTATGGTTTATCATTTGATGCATGTTTGAACAATTTAGATAGAGTTTTGCATAGATGTATTGAAACTAGTTTTATGCTGAATTATAATGTCAATTTATGGTTTAACCGGGCATAATTTTGGGACATGTGATCTCTAAGAATGGGATGGAAGTGGATCCCGCCAAGATTGATGTAATTTATAATTTTCCTTACCCATCTTGCAACTGTGAGATTCATTCTTTTCTTGGCCATGTAGATTTTTACAGGCGCTTTATCTAGGATTTCATTAAGATAGCTCTTCTGTTGTCAAATTTGCTGCAAAAAGATGTCAAATTCACCTTTGATGACAAATGCAAGAAGGCGTTTGATTGCTTAAAGGCAACACTGACCTCTACTCCCATAATTCAGCCACCTAATTGGACACTCCCTTTTGAAATTATGTGTGATGCATCTAACTATGCAGTAGGAGAAATCTTTGCACAAAGCGTTAACAGGGATGTCCATGTTGTTTATTATGCTTCTAGGGCATTAGATTTTGCACAGGCTACTTATAAAGTTATACTACCACATAAAATGAACTTTTAGCTATTGTTTTTGCTCTTGATAAGTTTAGATCATATTTGCTAGGTTCAAATGTAGTCGATTTTACTGACCATGCAGCTTTGAAGTTCTTGCTAAAGAAACCAGAAGAAAAATCGAGATTGATCTGATGGATGTTGTTACTCCAAGAATTTGAATTAAAGATTAAAGATAAGAGTGGAGCTGAAAATTTGCTAGCAGATCATTTAAGCAAAATAGAAATGGATGAGGACCCCATCCCCATTCAAGATGATTTCCTTGAAGAGCAACTGCTACAGTTGGGTAAGGTAACTCCTTGGTTTGTTGATTTAGTTAGTTATCTAGTTGTTGGAGTCCTTCCTGCAAATGCATCCAAAATAAAAATATACAAAACTTAAAAGTGATGCCAAATACTATGTGTGGGATGATCCATATCTATGGAAATTCTATAGTGACCAGGAGATTAGGCGATGTGTTTCCCACCATGAGGCTCAATTCATTCTTCATTTTTGTCACGCCTCTAAAGCTATGGGGACATTTTGGTCTTTAATGGATAGCAAGAAAAGTCTTAGACTCAAGTTTCTTTTGCCCGCTTTGTTTAAAGATGCTTTTGAGACCTACAAAACTTGTGAACAATGCAGAATAGCAGAAATAATAATCACTCGTAGGAGTGAGATGCCTCAACAACTTATGGGGCATTGATTTTATGGGTCCTTTTCCTGTATCTTTTGATTTTGTCTATATTTTACTAGTTGTTGATTATGTTTTGAAGTGGGTGGAAGCAATACCCACTAGGCCTAATGATTCTAATATTTTTTGCAGGTTTGGAATACTTGGGCCATCCTAAGTGATCAAGACACACATTTTTGCAACCCCATAATGGACACTTTGCTTCAGAAGTATGGGTTGTGCACAAAGTTTCTAAACCTTATCAAACCAAGACTAATGGGCAAGCCGAAATCTCAAACAGGGAAATCAAATAGATCTTAAAAAAGATGGTGCACACATGTTCTTTTTTTGATGAAAATATTCTTTTAAATGTTGTTGAAACACATTCAAATTCGTGAGGTTCATACATAAAAATCTTCTTTAAAGGGTCTTTCTTACATAAAAATTTGCGAGGTTCATACATAAAAAATTTAGATGATTAATATTATTTCAAAATTAGGCTAAATTACATCTGCGGTCCCTTAACTTAATTTCAGATAACGTTTTAGTCTTTTATCTTTTTTTTTCTCGAGTCGGTCCTTTATTTTAATTTTCAGTGACAATTTGATATTTTATGTTTTAAAATGTCAACAATGTTGTCCTTTTTTTTACAAAAATTCATTTTCAAACAAAATCCATAAAATCATTATCATCTTCAATAAAATACAAATTTAATCAAATTCATAACTTAAATATTGAAATAAACTCATATTTTCATTCTTTATTTGATGTTGTTGGAGATGAAAATATGAGTGTATTTGAATATTTGAGTTATGGATCTGATAAAATTTGCATTATATTGAAGATGATTATTAATTTTATGGATTTTGGTTGAAAATTTTGATGATTTTTTTGAAATTTTGTATAAAAAAGGATAACATTGTTGAAATTTTAAAACATAAAATATCAAATTGTCACTTAAAATTAAAATAAAGGACGAACTCGGAAAAAAAAATAAAGGACTAAAACGTTACCTGAAATTAAATTAAGGGACCACAGATGTAATTTAACCTCAAAATTATATACAAATGAAAATAATATGTTACCATGCTAAATGAATAAAAAGGGAAGTGAACAAATACAAACTACATTGTTTTTGTTTATGCATGTGCAAATACAACATGAAATGTAGATTTAGCCACTAAAAGGATGGACTATTGATTTTTCTTCAATTTTTAATAAGTAGTGCATGCTAATTTTGTTTTTGAATTTTGGCAATTTACAATGAACTTTTCATGTAATATTAGGATTGTTATAATTATATGATGGTGTAATGGCATATACAATATGAACTTTATGCTAATGTCACTTAGACATTCATGTGAGACTAATTTTGAGTGTATTTTGTGAAATGATCAATTCGTTCAATATGAAATTAAAAATTAGGTAATTTTGCACCTATGAAGATGATTTCTTTAGTTTTTTATTTTTGATTTTTTAATTTGAAATGTGATGCATGGATGCATAAGAATATCATAATTTGGCCCATGTAGTTTTTAAATTTTTTTGTACATACATAAGAATATATTGACACAATAGACTATATGCAAATATGAATGCTAGATCACTCCATGTGAGACTATTTTTCTTCAGAAATGAATATCATGACTTAAATATACATTTAATTTGAACTCTTTTTAAGAGTGAATTTTTTTGTGACAAATGCAATAATGTGACATAACACACATAATTTTTTTTTGGATGATGCTAATATGAGGAATGATTTGAAGTCACATTTGTTTTGATATAAAATGACAAGTAATACAAAGAGACACACATTAGTGCTATTGAAAATGTAACTAATTTTTTCTTGATCATGACCACTTTATTTTTATTTTTTTATTTTTATGGAATGTGAAAAAATTGATAAGGGAATATTTATATACAATGTGAAAAGAAAAAAAAATGAGTTACAAAAATGAAGTTTTTATTTCGTCCCTCTCGAAAGATAAAATTGGAACCCTATAAAGAAGAATATTTTTGTCTTACAAAAAAAAAATTAGCTTTTCCAATAAAGGATAATGTTGATTTGAATCCGGAAAAGAGAAATGCTCTCATTGTGACCTACATAGGTTTTTCTTACATTTAAAAGATTTGTGAGCTTTCTTAGTTAGTGACCCTCTCCCAATGTGCCTCTATGATTTTGAATATGGTTCCTAGAGCCATGAATTCTACTTTGGAATATTGTCAACAACAATAGGTAAACTAATAGAAGTGACAATAATTCTCAAAAGAAATGAAACTCTAGGTGAAATCTTCATGCTAACCAAACATGGTATACATCCAAAAAGATAACACTATGCAACTTTAGAAGAATCTTAAGTTTTATTCAAATTATGTATTAGTTCTCACTCAAATGTGTGCAAAAGTGTTTATGTAGTATGTAAAGAAAAACATAATCTAAAAAAAGGATGCAAAGTACTCAAACATATATATATATATATATATAATATAATGTACACAAGAAAATAACTAATAAACAATTAACACATAAAAGTTAAAAAAAATGTGAATGAGAAATAAATATAGATGTTAACAAATTTTGCACAGTTAGTTTTGAAATCACACTTGGACCTTGGTTTCCCTAATATTAGATATGTGTACTATATATTGGTATAATATTATCAGTAGCTTATTATTTGTGTAACTTCATTTATATAGGTCATATAATATGGACCGAAAATGGATGTCTGTCAATCGATTGTCAAAAGAGTATGAAAATGGATTGAAGGAGTTTGTTGCGTTTACAGTGAAGAATGCAAAAGATCCAAATAGAGTCATTTGTTCTTGTTTAAAATTTTGTTTTGGAAAACGCGTTAGAGAAGATGAATTGGAAGGAAATTTAGTATGACATGGAATTGATCAAAGCTATACATGTTGGATAAGATATGGTGAGAAAAAAAAAAAGGAAACATTAATTTTGAGAATGGTTCAACTAATGCTTCAACTTATTTCGATACAGATACATATAAGCCGAACTGAGTTGAGGAGATTGCAAAAGCAGTTGAAGAAGATCTTCGGGATATTATATAATGGTTGTACTAAATTCATAAGACTGTCGACGATATTAAAGTTGTACAACTTAAAAGCGAGTAATGGATGGTATGATAAAAGCTTCACAGATTATTAACACTCTTAAAATATATGTTTCCAGAATATAATGAAATGCTCAGTCGAACCTACGAGGCTAAACGAGTTTTGTGCTATATTGACATGAGTTACGAAAGGATTCATGTGTGTCCTAACGATTGCATTTTATTTCGAAACGAATATGAATTACTAAAGGTGTGTCTGAAATGCAATGTCTCTCGGTATAAGAAGAAAGAATCTACTCCAGCAAAAGTCATGTGGTATTTTCCTATAATACCAAGATTTAGGTGCATGTATCACAATGAAAAAGATTCAAAACACTTGACATGGCATACAAATGAAAGAATTAGAGATGGAAAGTTTTGACACCTTGCAGATTCTCTACAATGGGCAAAAATTGATCACGAGTATCCTGAATTCGGGATAGACCCAAGAAATCTACGATTTGCAGATTATATTGATGGAATGAATCCACATGGTCTTCAAAGCATCTCACACAGCACGTGGCTTGTGACTTTGTATATTTATAACCTACCTCCATGGTTATGTATGAAGCGTAAGTTTATGGTGTTGTCTCTGTTAATTTTTGGACCAAAACAATCGGGAAATGATATCGACGTATACTTGAATCCATTAATTGAAGATTTATAAAATATGTGGGAGACAGGTGTGGAAGTTTATGATGGTTATAAGAAATAATGTTTCAATTTTAGGGCTATTTTGTTCGGCGCAATTAATAATTTTTCAACATATGGTAAGTTATTAGGATATAGCATTAAAGGTCAGTGTGCATGTTCTATATGTGAAGAGAGTACAAATTGGAAGCGGTTGAAACATTGTAAGAAGAATGTATTTCTTGGACATCGTAGATTTTTACCTTATAGTCATCAGTATCGTGGGTGGAGAAATGCATTTAATGGAAAATCAGAGGAAGGTAAAGCTCGTTTAGCAACAAATGAATATAAAATACTTGAAAAAGTACAAGGTTTGACCAATAAATTTGGCAAACCTTTTGCTGGAGAGCTGGTCAAAACTGAGTGGAAGAAAAAAATCAATTTTCTTTGAATTTCCATATTGGAAGTCATTGTATATAAGACATTTCCTCGATTTGATGCATATTGAAAAAAAATGTATTTGATAGTGTTATTGGTACGTTACTCAATGTTCTAGGAAAGTCTAAAGATGGCATCAGTGCAAGATTGAACTTGGTCAATATGGGAATAAGAAATGAATTGGATCCCATAAAGAAAGGTAATCGCACATATCTACCTTCACCGGCTCATACTCTATCTAGAAAGGAAAAAATTGTTTTATGTAAATTTCTACACGAAGTAAAAGTTCCAGAAGGATACTTTTCAAACATTAAAAATTTAGTTTGTATGAAAAACCTCAAGTTAAAAGGTTCGAAAACTCATGATTGTCATATTCTAATGGAGCATTTGCTACCAATAGGTATACGTTCTATTTTACTTGAAAAAGTTCGACGAGCCATAACTAGATTATGTTTCTTCTTCAAGGAAATTTGTAGTAAAGTGATCGATCTTCAAAATGACCGACATTGTAGAGGGAAATTGTTGTTACTTTGATATAATGGTTCACCTTACTGTTCAGCTCGTTAAGGAGACACAACTTTGTGGACCAACTTATATGAGATGGATGTACCCGATAGAACGATATATGAAAATATTAAAAGGGTACGTAAAAAGTAGAAGTCAACTAGAAGGTTGTATTGCTGAACGGTACATTGTCGAAGAAGCTGCTGAATTTTGTACTGAATATCTGTCCAATGTTGAATCCATAGGGCTTCCCATGTCTTGTCATTCGGGAAGAATATCAGGAGAAGGGATAATTGGAAAGAGACTAATGATTATATCAAGGACATAATGGGAGCAGACACAATTGTATGTTTTGCACAAGAATGATGAGGTTCAACCGTATGTTACAATACACATGGATCAGTTATCTAGTTTGAACATGAATAGGAATCAAAATTGGATAACTCGAGAGCACAATCGAAGTTTTATAACATGGTTAAATAATCACATAAAGTCAAAGTTTGATATAGACCCCAGATCAATTTCACAGGGATTGAGGTGGCTAGCAAATGGTCTGAGTTTACATGTCTTTTCTTACATCGGTTATGTAATTAACGGCTATACGTTTTATACCAAAGAACAAGATGATCAAATCACTATGCAAAATAGTGGAGTCACTCTTGTAGCTGAAGCGATGCATGTCTCAAGTGTAAGGGTGGGAATAGGCCAGGCCAGACCAGGCTTTGAAAGGCCTGAGTCTGGCCTATGATTTATTTTTTCGGCCTAAGCTTGGCCTACGGAGTGATTGAATGGTTACCGAATATGAAACGACTACCAAATATAGAACCACTACCGAATATGGAATGACTACTGAATATGGAATGATTACTAAGTGATTGCCTAATTGATAAAATTTAAAATAGAAAATAATATTATTAATATAATACTAAAAAATAATATTAATAAATAATAAATATATATAGGTCAGCCTGTCAGGCCTAATAGGCTTTTTTATAAGCCTGAGCTTGACCTATTTAAATAAATAGACTTTAAAAACAGCATGAGCCTAGCCTTTTTATTAAATAGGCCAGACCAAGTCAGACCATAAGTAGGCTAGGTCATAGGCCCCTACAGACGACCTATCCTATTCCCATCCCTACTCAAGTGCAAAAGACAAAAACCCAAAATATGAAAATCTATCATATTTTTGGGTTATCGAGCACATATGGGAGTTAGAGTACACAATGTTTCGTGTTTCCATATTTGGTTGCAAGTAGGTTGATAATAATAATGGCGTTCGGATTGATGAGTTAGGGTTCTTGCTTGTCGATTTTAATAGGGTGAGATACAAAGATGAGCCTTTTATTTTAGTGTCGCAAGTTCAACAAGTGTTTTATGTCACTATTCCTGCTGATGATAAATGGTTCGTTGTCCTATCTACCAATAAAATAAGTGATGATAACAATCATGATGAAGATGTTGGTAATGATATTTTATTTGCAACATTACAACCACATGAAATTGATTCAACTGATGATGGTTTATATCTTAGAGATGATCATGATGAGAGAATTTGGATTAATCCATTGTTTCGTATCGTTAATGGAAAAACAAATGTGAATCCCACTAGGAATAGAAGAATGACATCTTAATGTGTTTAATTGTTTTATATAAGCCATGTAATCTGAACCGAGTTCATGTAATTTATTGTTTGATCTACCAAAATTGAGCATTTTTAGTATTTAGCTTGAAGTGTATTTGATTTTTTGCTGATACTTATTTCCTGCTTATATTTAGCTTGATCTTAGTGTTTTATACCAAGTTCATGTAATTTAAGTGTACGTTTGACCTGCCATAACTGATTTTCAGCTTACATTGAACTTGAAAAAGCTTTATTGGAGTATTGGAAATTTATCTTGAACTGATCATCCCAATATGAGTTAATCATGTAATTTAGCATTGATATATATATAGGTATTTTAACTAATTATTTGGAAAAAAAATAATCCAAATATAGGTAGTTTACTTGAACTGAATATAAATTTGTAATTTTACAGCGCTTTTGTCCATAAGCACTATAAAAGCCTTTAAAAAAAATAAGGAGGTCACAAAGCTTTGTTTTATACCAAGTTAAAAGGGTCTTTTAAAGCGCTTGTTGCCAAAGCGCTGTAAAAGGCTTTTACAACGCTTTTCCAACAAGCGTTGTATAAGGCTTTTAAAAAAACGGCCATATTACATAAGAAAACAAAGAGGCCTTTTAAATCACTTGTTGCTAAAGCGCTGTAAAATGATATTGCTACGTACTTAGACTATTGCATGTTGAACTTGTTGAAGTTATACTGAACTGCATGTTGAACTTGTTGTAGATAAATGGATACCAACAAGAATTTAGATCGTCAATATAAGGAAGTTGTCAACACTAAGACTTATGAAAATGAAGTCAAACATGATGCAACCATCATGCAAAATGTCATAAAAGCAAGGAGTAGTGCCATGCAATTTGAGGTATACTATATTTTGTTTGTTGTTTATTTTTTATCTTTTTTGAAAGCATGTACTTACTATATGAGTTTATTAGGTTGGATGAAATAAGAGTGGTCAGTCAATTGACCCCAACAATTCCATGTATGTAAGTTATATTGGGGTTGTTGTTCGATAGAATATCCCCATCACAATTGACAATTGGAGAGATAAGTCGTTGAAGAATGCAGAAGATATATTGTAGACTGATATACAAGTAACTCTTTTGATCCACTTTTTTGTTACTTATAATTTTTTCCATTGAAATATTTTACTCAAAGTATATCTTTATTTCGTTTGTAGACTGCTTTTGCTGTTGACGAGGTGAAAAAGACTTACATGTTGAGAGTTGCTGGGAAAATACACCGGGATTTTAGATCTCACTTGTCAAATTGCTATCTAAAAGATCATGAAGGAAATATGCATGCTGAAGCTCCAAAAATATATAAACATTATATATCAAATGAAGAATGGAGCGCATTTGTAGCAAAATGTTCAGACCCCACGTTTGTGGTAAGTGATTAATTTATTAACATTTGTGTTTTATTATTCATATTCATAACGTATTTTAAATTTTTACACGATTGTTATTTTTTTTATATTGAATATAAGTAAGGCAAATCGCGAGAGGGCAAAAATTCCGACGAACCCATACAAAAAATCTCGTATGGGATATGCACGTCTAGAGCAAAAACTTATAAGTAATTAAACATCACTTTTATATAATGTGGTACATTATAAACTATAGTTTCTAACTAATATTTTGTTTATGATCTTAACGAATAACTACAAGACACCCAATCCGATCAACCGTTGGGTCATCATATCTTGTGGAAGAAAGCTCGTGTAAATAAAGAAGGAGTGGTTGATAACGAAAATGTTCAAAACGTAGTAGAATTTTGTGTAAGTATATTATCACTTTAATATTTTTTAATAAAGCTGACAAACTTCAAAAGTTGGAGGATAATAAAGCTGCCAAAGTTGCTGCTAAAAAATTGGATCCGGGGAAATAAGTTGCTGCTTCTGCTCTTAAAATAAGTCAGCCATGTCTTGCTCCATATGGGTCGTGTCTTGACATATAGGAAAAGTAAATTTAAAATTGTATAATTGTTAATATATCACAACCTTTTTTATTTAAAAAAATATACATTTAGTTATATTATTTTGTAATTATAACAATATATTGGAATCAAATTAATTTATTGGATGTTGTTCAAAATTCAAAATATTAAATTAATTTTATTTTTTTAAATAAATAATAAAAAAAATCTACTATATTACCGAAAATCCATGTATAATTTAAATAATTAGAATTAAATAAATTTTTAATTTCTATAAAATTTTAATTTTTAATATTTATACCACATTTAATTTAATATAATTTTATTTTTTATCTCTAATTTTAAATAAAACTATATGTATATTCAAATTTTTAAATATTTTTAATAAAAACCTAATTTAAAACATAGTTAAGAGTTAACTATGAAAACATGTGACCTGTAGAATACTCAAATTTTTTTAATGCATCTAAATGCTCACTTCTACTCAAAATTAATTTATTAAATAATAATAAAAATAAATAATAATAAATACAAATATTTATTAAATGACAAAAATTTTCCACAATCCAATTATCTATCTACTAAGAAATGCAAAAAAATTTCCTTTTTAGTGTAAATTTTTTTTGAATGTAGCATTTTGGGATATAAATATAAAAAATCCTCTACTTACCTCTCTATCACAGTATTTTGTGCTGAGTTGAATCTAAACTCCACCACTGCAGCTTGCCGGTGCCATCCTATCATCTTCACCACTAGCCGCCCAATCATAGCGCCGCCTTCTCTTTCTCAACTTCCCAAGCTCGGGCCGTCAACCATTCCAATCGGTAAATGGCGTCAAGGTTGCAGAGAATTGAAGAAAGCGAGTCCGTCCTTTTGCGAGTCACTCATTCCAATCTCAAAACTTTCAACCCCGAGATTCGCTTCTCTTATGAGGCATTCCTACCTTAATTTCACTTTCCTATATTTATTTTTTTATTTAATAATAATTTTAAAAAAGATCTTATTTTTTTTATTCAATCAATTCCTCTTATAGCTTACAATGGAAGCCGTGAAGGAGAAGCTTTGGAAAAAATGCGGTACTTCCGTCTACTCAATGGAACTCGAACTATTCGACGAAGATGGTAGCAAAGTCGCTGATCCCAATGATGATTCTAAACCTCTTGGATTCTATTCTCCCCTTGATGGGTTAGTCCTTTTTTTTAAAATTTTTTATTTTCATCACTCTTTGTATATATATTTTTTCTACAAAAAATAATTGCCTTTTGTAATATGAAGTTAGGAAGTGAATATTTTGATTGCTTTTCCTATAGGGTATTTTTAGTAAGCCGACCTTTTATTTTTGGTGGAGAAATTGTTGTCACAAATTTAAAATATGAAATTGTATGAATGTGTATTACATATAATCTAACATTAAGAAGTGTCAGGATCACTCTCTTTCCAACACTCACTCTAAACATTCACTCTTTTATTGGGTAAAATCATTGTGAGTCTTATACTTTAAAAATGGATTCCATATAAATTAATGAGTCCCATATGAATTTCACGAGTGAATGTTGGAAAAATAGTGTTCCTTGCATTGCCCTTCATCTAACATATAGTCTACAGTAGATAGATACCAATAAACAAGATCTTGTTATTTAATTATTTGGCTTAGTTGGGTTGGTGTATTGTAATATACTGTAATATACAGTATACCTTCCGCTTACATTAGCTCTAACTTGAGTTCAAGTTTGGAATTTCCACTTTAGCAGGTGATAAGTAAATTCCATTTTAAGCTCACGGAGTTGGCGGTTCTCCCTTGCATTTCATGAGAGAGTACCTCATCTAATCTAAATTTTTGTTATATAAAAAATTAGGATAATGGTAACAACACACTCTTCAACACACTATCATTTATTGTTTAAAATTTACCTAGGTCCCACTAAATTTAAATGGTTCCCACATAATTTGGTGGGATCCATGTGAATTTCAACCAATAGAAGAGGGTGTGTCGAAATGTGTGTCAGAGAGTGTGTTGCTAGCGCTCCTAAAAAGTTAAAAGTCTAGTATACATGAACACACATGCATAAGTTATGTGATATGATGGTTATATACCAATAAATTACTTTTTTCCCTGTTGAGTTGGGTTTATGATTGTTATGTTTTCAATGGAATGTTTCTTTCAAATGCGTTATGTGTTAGTCGTTACTTTATTGAATTTGCAAGCAGCAGTTTGTTACTTTTTAGTTTCTACATCTGTCTTGCTTTGCAACTACTGTTATTTGATGTAGTCAACATGGTTTTATTGATCAACAATATTGCTGTTTAGTGTTTTTTACTTTTTATTCTTTGTGGGCTGTGATGTGACAGGTTTCGTTTGCATGTCATTGATATTGATCCAGCATCTGTTACATCTGGGGGATGGTTGGAAAATACTTCATTGGTGGAAAAATATGAAATTTCTGATGAAGCATATAATAAGCGAGGAGGCATGTCTCTCTATCACCCCAGCCAAAAATCTTCTTTATTTGTACTTCTTTCAAGTGGTTAAGCATGCATGTGTTTGATGTTATTTTGGCATAAATAACTAATTAAACCACTGTTTGTCACTATGGGTGTGGTCATCTTTTAATACCCTCTCTTCTTTAAATTATGATTGAAGAGTCATAGATGCTATTTTATTCATAGGATACATGTTAGCAAAAGTCTTAATAGATAAAATGTAATTTGGTAACTGAATGAGGGCAGAATCAGCTTAACATGTGAATTTAGTCATAGTCTGTAAAATTATGTTGTTACCCTTTATTTGTATGTTTGTTTTTGTTTTAAATAAAAAATTGTAGCTATTTCATTGATTGAAAGTTATTCAATCAAATCAGTATATTTCAATCCAATAAAAGAATTATGTTGACATTGTCAAAATACCTGCTTAGGGCTTATTCACAGACCTTTCTTGTTCACAACATATTTATGAAAAAAATATTGATATTTATACACTACTGGTTCTTGAAGCTTATTATATGTTTTTTTTCTCACTATGCTATAGCAGACACTTTCAGAAAATATAGGGAGAAGTTAACTTCTCAAGTTCCATCGACTGTTGAAGCCAAGGTAAGCATTTGATTAATTTATCCTGCTTTTCTTGCTGTACTAGCCCTCTCCATGTGGTAGCTTTTGGGAAATGGACATGTTCATTAATTTGGCATTTATTGTGCAGACACCAGACACCTACACGGAAGACATATGCGCTAATATAAAGGTTTGTCGGTTGTAATGTCTATGCTCTTTATTCTCTTTTATTATTTTAGTATAGTTGTCGAAGTTATAATATGGTTTCGGTGGTTAGGGTTAAAAAGTGTTGTTAAATAGTTGCTATAACGGCACTATAGCGCTATAGAGTAGCGGAATTTAAATAAATTGCTATTGTTATGTGATACGCTAGTCAATACAAAATATTAACAAATTGTGGCTATAGTGGTGCTATACTACCACTGCTGTTTAGAGTTGTCAATTTGACAAGCCCCTTAATTATTGGCCCCGACCCACATGTTGGAGAGGCCAAGAAATTTTATAATTTAAAAGGCCCCAACAAAGAAAACTCCTTAAAATTTTGTGGGCTCAATGGACGTATAGGCCCACTTTTTCAAAAAAACAATTGCTTTTCTTTACAAAAAACAATTAACAAGTTTTTTTTTCGATTTTTTCACCGATAAAAAATTCTCGATAAAATTTTTTGATTTTATTTTTTTGATAAAAAATGATTTACAATTTGTTTCTAATTCTTATTTTCAAGAAAAAGTTTCGGTTTTTTTCGAAATTTATTTATTTTATTTTTCTCAATTTTTTGAATTTTTTTTTTCGAATAGAATAAATTTTGAAAATTTTTTAAGAAAAAAAATCTCAAAATTAACAAATTATTGGGGGCCTATAAGTCCCCTGAGCCCCATGAAATAATGGGCCGGGGCTTTAAAAATATTGTTTTGATTGGGGGACTAATATTTGGGGCTTAACAAAAAAAAGTGGGCTTTTTTGATAGCTCTATTGCTGTGTAACGGAATTTGAGCAATCCTTTTGTTTTTTCTTCCTGCAATTTGCAATTGATAACACTAGTTTAAAGTTGTATAAAAATACAAATGGCTGTGTAAGATTAGATTGATAGGAGATTTGATGATAAATAAGAGTAAAACACGAACTTATAAATCTTATTTTCATTTATAATTCTAATTTGGTCATGTATCAAAGTAGTAAAAGCAGTATAAGCCTACCCAAATAAGACCACTAAAATATAGAACTCCTAACATAATAGAAATCTTACATTCTAATACTCTTCCTCAATCTAAAATCTAACTTACAATTTTACAAATGTCAAGGACCAATTATCCCAGAAAGTTTGACTACCAGTAGAGCAATGTTGTTAAATAGCCGCTATAGCAGTGCTATTGCGCTTTAGTGTAGTGAAATTTGAACAAATTGCTATAGCTTTGTGATACGCTATTTAGTACAAAGTGTTGTCAAATAGTCCGCTATTGCGACACTATAGCACTATAAGTTGGAATGAAATAAAATAGAATAAGCTTGTTAATTTTTTTAAAATTGATGATATCATTCCATGTCATTTCACCTTATTCCATTGTCACCAATCCAAACATACCCTAATGCATTTATTAGGTGGAGCTCTAGAGCAGCTTTACAAATCTAACAACGGTTAAACTTAAAAAAGAACTTTTGCATCATACCGGACCTAAAAACCATAGCAGGAAAGAGTAACTATGAATGAGAGGCAATGAACAAGATGCAAACATAAGATAGCTCGCCAAGACAGCTGAAATAATGCACAACACTCAACAACCTGAATCCTTGAAACCATTAAACTATGATACTTTGTTCACATGTTTTCATGATGATTTTGGTATTGCCTTATAAAACTAGTGATGTAGTACAACAAAGAGCTGGTTTTATGAAATATGATCAAGGATTTTTTGGACTAAACAATAAATGGTAAAGATTTTTGTTAGAATATTAGAAAATATCTTATAATATTTATTATATTATATTAGAGTATCTTGAATTATTTCCTAGGATCAATTTACAACCATAGAGATATCTTAGAATATCTCTCATTTTTGTTATGATTTGTCGTGACACCGGTGATATCTTTTCCAACATGATCATTCCCTTTTCAAACCACTGTCGTGACACATTCCGACACCGGTTTCACTCGTTTTCCTTTCAATTCGCTACTGCTGCCGTCACCACCACTGTTTCCATCGGGTTTTCTGGCAAACGACCACTCCATCAGGCTTTGCCTCTTCTAGATTGGCCCACGCCTCAAAGCGCGCCGCCAAAAGCCACCGCACGAGCCCCCACACGTCTCACCGTCCACCGTGCGTCATATCCACGCGCCGCCTCTCTTCACCGTGCGTGACGGTGCGTCCGACAACTGTTTAAGACACGACCTTTTTCATTGAACTCGCCTCGGCCTCCTGGTTCTGAATTTTCTCTCATTTTCTAGTTTCAGGCTACGGTTACATTTGCTACAACACACATAACAACAACCACCACTAAAACTCACCGTTAATTTGGGTGCCATCAGGGTTCTTCAAGACTTATTTCCAGAACCAGAAGGCTTCAATTTATATACGTTGACTTGGGAGATCCAATATCGGTTGATAAAATATTTTTGGAGAACAAATCCGACGTCGTGATGCACTTTGCTGCTGTTGCATACGTAGGGGAAAACATTGTCAATCCTCTTAAGTATTATCACAATATAACTTCAAATACCTTGTTGGTATTGGAGATCATGGCCAAACATGATGTGAAGACATTGATAAATTCTAGTACATGCGCAACATATGGTGAACCTGAAAAAATGCCGATTAAAGAAGTAACACCGTAGGTTCCAATTAATCCATATGGGAAAGCCAAGAAGATGGCAAAGGATATCATCCTTGATTTTTCTAGAAATTCAGATATGGCAAAAATGATTCTCAAATACTTCAATGTGATTGGATCAAACTCCAAAGGAAGGTTGGGTGAGGCTCCAAGACCTGAATTGCGAGAGAAAGATCAAATATCTGGTGCCTGCTTTGATGTGGCTCGCGGTATTATTCCTAGCTTAAAGGTTAGAGGAATGGACTATAAGACAGGTGATGAAGAATGGACTGAAGTGAAAATGTGAAATTAGAGGATTACATGAATGTTGACTCACAGTTATTCTCTCTTCGACGGTTCCAGATCTTCCCGTACTTTTCAATTCAAACAGCTGTTATCTCTCCTGTTTTGGACGTAATTTCTCACTCCGTTGATCGTTTTGTTAGAGTCGCGCTGCTTATTCTTTGAGGTTTGTCATGCAATTTAGTTCTTATTAATAGATTATAACAGTGGCTTCTATTCCCACCGAGATCATTCTGGCAGTGTCCCTTTTCCCACATATGAATCATATTAGCGACGACTTCTTCCTCTATTGATAGTTATTCTGACTGCATCTTTTATTTTCATGACTCACTTTATCTTGGCAATTTGTCCCAGATGCACTAGCCCTATCGTTGTCCCAGATGTACTAGCTTTGCCTTTCTCTCCTTGAAGCATATTCAAGTTTAAAAAATTTGAGTCTTCGATATTATTGGTTTGAAGCTTCCAAATGCCATTTTTTAAAAAAATGGAGCTTGCTTTGTTCAATTGCTTGCCATGAATTTCTCTCAGGTTGATGATCAATCAAGCTATCTGGCTAGGCTATATTTAAAGCGATTCTCTCCAACTTCACATGAATCCTTGAGTTGCCTTTCCATCTTTTCTTAATATTGTGTTGCAAAATATTGTTTTCTTGTAGCAAGCTAAAACTTAGTAAGCTTTAGATTGAGGAGGACTATTAGAATATTAGAAAATATCTTATAATATCTATTATATTATATTAGAGTATCTTGAGTTATTTTCTAGGATCAATTTATAACCGTAGAGATATCCTAGAATATCTCATTATTATTATTATTATTATTTGTTCCTGATTAAAGATTGAGTCTATGTTCCTCTATAAATAGAGATTAGTATTGAGTTTTTTGTAATGAAGTTAGTTTAAAGCTATTATCAATAATATTCAAACTCTTAGTATTTTCTCTTCTCTTTTTCTCTAAAATCCCACAATTTCAACGATTTTAATAAAATGAACAACTACTTAGGGAACTTCACTATGATATCATTTCTTTTCCATGTTGGGTTTTTCCATTTTTCAACTTTTTCCCTTGAAGAATGAAAGAAAATAAGAGTATTTTGTTCGTTTGGTTTCAATGGAAACTTGAGACATGCATTTTTAAGAAAAGAAGAAAGATTTAAAGGGGGATTAAATTGAATATGGTGTTAGGATGGGATTAACTTGTACCATATAGCCTGTTTGAATCTGAACTTTTTTAACAGTTAGTTGGATATAATGTTTTGCACTATCAATTTGTATCGAGTATCAATTGCTAGTCATATTAGCAAATGGGTTTTCCTAGTGATATGATACTTCGTGAGCATTATACTATAACCTCAGTTACTTGAATATTTAGATGAATTACGAATGGTGCTTATTTTTTGGAGCCTTCAATAATGTGTGGTTTTCTTGAATTTGTTTTTGGAGTTTTGTTTTGTTTTGTTGTATAAGGGATATATTATATATTTTATTTTTCATATTATTGTAATGTCAATCAATTCATCTGGTGTTTATTAATTGAATCTCTTTAAATTGCTCTGTTGTTATTCTCCTCTCTCCAATTTCCAAAATATTTAGGTAGGATCCAGATGTGAAGTTGAACCTGGAGCAAAAAGAGGTGTTGTAAAATTTGTTGGTTGGGCCGAACCATTGGGTCCTGGTTTTTGGGTTGGAGTTCAATATGATGAACCCTTGGGAAAACACGACGGCATGTAAGTAAAATTACCATCTTTCAATCTGATATGCATATCGATGATGAACCAACTCCTGACTAACTCATCTATGTTAATAAAACTATCATGTTCTTTTTTTGCAATCAAAAACATCAATTGTGCCTACATTTATCTCAGAATTTTCCTTGGTTATGTTACAGGGTCAAAGGAGTACGCTACTTCCAATGCCCTCCATCTCACGGTGGAATGATTAGGCCAGATAAAGTGAAGGTTTGTTGAAAACCATGTTATAGCAGTCTTTCGGGTGTGTTTGCAAGTTAGTTTTTGGAGGGTTAAATCTATATTTGATATTTAAAAAAAATTAAAAGATCAACATGATATGATATGCACATGTATCATGTTTTTATTTTTTTATTTTTTAAAATATCAAATATATATTAAAATATGAACTTAGTCATCTAAAACCTTCTCCAAAATCCAACTCGTAAAAACACCCTTAGTATTAGGATATTTTGCATGGTTTTCTTCCCTCATAAAATTAAAAAGGAAAAAATGGGAGCACAAGGAATCCTAATTAACACAAGAATTAAACACAACGACCAAGAGCAAAAAAAGCAAAACTACATACATGAATCCCAAATCTAAAATTGTACAATACTTCTTTTTTCTTGCAAAGTACACACACTAAAGCATATATTATCTCATTCATAGCTTTTATACTGTTGGCTGATATTCTGGGTATAGATGTTTGTGTTTCGCCTCCTGCCATTTAATATATTTTTTTCTTGATATTTGGCATAGCTGATATTTTTCAATGTTTCCATTAGTGGTATTGTGGAAACAAATATCTGACACTGACACCAGAGACATTTGCAAGATGCAACAAGTTCTGTTGCTTTCGTGATTATTTAATTGATTTAGTTTTGAAAACATAGGTGTGCTTTAAGTCCATCTTTGAGATATTAAGCTTTTGGAAAATTAGAATTTCTAACCTTTGTAACTGTAATAGTATTGTAATTAAATAACATATGGCAAAGGGGAAATTTCAATAGATCCTATTTATCATTAGTGGCAAAAAGTATCTTTAATTTTCATATTTTATTTTCTGAAAATCACTGATTTTTGTATCTCTACAAATTCTTTCCAGGTTGGTGACTACCCTGAAAGAGATCCATTTGAAGAGGATGAAATTTGAGTCTTAACGAGGAAGTTACTTTTAGGTGTGTAGGATTGTCTCTTAGGTTTTCCTTATTGTAGATTACAATATTAATTTGTTGGCCTTTTGACTGTTTGTATTTTCATTACCTAGATAGGAAACGTGTGGAAATTTTTTTGCAGAGTTTATTTCAACTGTAAATGAGAGCTGCTACATTAGAAACAAAATGCTTGTGAAAGTATAAAAGAGGGCGAGAAGTTAAGCCTAACAAAACATGTAATAGAATCTCAAATATAATTCAAAACATTAAAACAAAAAAATCATATACAAAAAGGTGAAGGTTAATAATTTACTGATGTGCTGGAATAATTTCATGTATACATGATGACAAAAGAAAGGAAAAAATCATTTTTCTAGGAGCAACTCTCTTCTTCTAATTCTTCTAACGAAACCAACCAAGAAATTGGCTTTGTGGATAGTTTGGATAGTTTCTTGTCGATTGGAGATTGCCACTTGGGAATGCCAACAAGAGCAGGGTAAGAAGGAGGAACTTTCATCATTCTTCTACTAGGTTGTTGCTTATGATTTTCACCTTTTGGGGTTTGCAAAGGAACCTTTACAATTGAGTTTGTAGGTGTTTCCTCATTAGCAAAAGAAGTCTCTTGACGAGGGTAGAAAAAATCTGTGGGGAAAAAATTGTATTGTTGAAGGGCCATCAAATCAATGTTGTGTTCGTTGATAACAGAAAATAAACAAAATATATAATTGAGTTAGAGAGATACCAAACAAAATTAATTTGAGGGTCTAAGATTATATTCTTAATATGTTGCCGTTGTTTATATAGAAATAAAAGGATTTGGGCCTTGTGATTTTATTCAAACAAATGTTCCTTCTAGAAGGGGCGTGAAGTTTTTGAATCTCATGACGGAAAAAATCAAAAAAAGGAAAAATCTTTTCTTAGTTCCTACCATATGAGTCAGGATGACACAATTTTCTGTTATTATACAGTCAACGGTCAGCTATAGTTGTACCATGCTTTTTTATTGAGCTGTCGTAGTATACTTTTAAAGATTTGTGATATGTGATTAGAGGTGGGAATAGGTTAGGCCAGGTCAGACTTAAAAAGGTCTGAGTCTGACCTACGATTTATTTTTTTGGCCTAAGTCTGACCTAGAGGCTAGAGCCTATCATAAGCTTTTTTTTCGGCCTGATCTGACCTTTTTAAAAGTTTGGCCTGGCCTGTAAGCTTTTTTAAATGCATCAATTATTATCTCTTAAACAAATAAAGAACAATTATTGATGATTGGCTAATTGAATGGTAGCCGAATATGAAACGACTACCAAATATAGAACCGCTACCGAATATGGAACGACTACTAAATATGGAATGATAACTAAGTGATTGTCTAATTGATGGAATTTAAAATAGAAAATGATATTATTAATATAATAATAAAAAATAATATTAATAAATAATAAATATATATAGGTTGGTCTGTTAGGTTTAACAAGATTTTTTATAAGCCTGAGCCTAACCTATTTAAATAAATAGGTTTTAAAAACAGTCTGAGTCTAGCATTTTTATTAAATAAAACATGCCATAAGTAGGCCAGATCATAGGCCTCACGAACGACTTAGCCTATTCCCATCCCTATTTGTGATGATTAATATTTGATTAGTGAATCTTCATGTTTAATACGACCTTGCTTTTTTAGTTAAAAAGAAAAAAACTAAACCCACATTTATAGTAGTTCATTATTTAGTTATTTTTCAATATAGAAAACTGGCAAGAAATTAGTGTACGTGTGAGTCGTGAAGCGTATTTAACATTCTGCAGTGTCTCGTTTAAATTTAAAAAAAAAATCTTATATATCAATAATAAATATTTATTTTTTATTTTTTTTATTTTTTAATAATAAATATTTGCATTGTAATTTTGTATGTGATAATGAAAATATTTGTCCAATTATTTTTTTAATAATTATTTGTTACAAATATTTATCATATTTTTTATGTATTAATAAAAAAAATATTTATACAGTGTTTTTTATATATTAATGATAAATATTTGTTCTATGATCTTTTTATATTAATCATTACTAAATATTTATTTTGCACTTTTTTTATGTGGTTATAAAAATTTCTTCAGTATTATTTTAATATTTGTTATTTGTTTTTTTATGTATCTATGACATATTTTTCTTTACAAATATGACCTAGTAGTTTTAAAAAAAAAACATAAATAGTAAGTTTTCAATTCCTAACTTCTAAAATAAGAAATTTTTATAAAATAAGGAACTATGTTGAAAT
>JBBPBS010000689.1:13113175-13265766 GCA_037974835.1 Cicer judaicum
TTTAAGTTATAAGTCATTATTTAGAATGACGATTTCCTGAAAGAAACTTAAGTTTCAAATGACGACTTTCCACATAGTTTTTTTTTTTAAAAAGAGTTTATTTTTTTTAAAATTTTTAATGGAATAACATAAATATTATATATATAATTAATTAATATAATTTATAAAAATACATAAAAATAAATAAATAGAAATTTTAAATTACCAAAAAATTTAGTAAATTCAAGTTTCAAATGGATATTTCCCATAAGTTTTTTTTTTAAAAAATTATTTTAATTTTTATTGAAATAACAAAAGTAATATATATATATATATATATATATATATATCTATAATTAATAAAAATATATAAGTAGAAATTTTAAATTACGGGATTTTGATGACGCCTTGGTACATCACGAGTTTGTTGTTGTTTTTCTTCTTGACCTTTTTCTTGCTGTGGAGGATGTCTAGGAGGAAGTGATGCAGAAGAATTACTTTCACTTTGAGTCTAGTTGGATATTTGATTCAATGGAGTATATGCATTCCCAAAGTTTAAAATTTGAAAGTTTTGTTCGGTAACTGGGTAGCGGACTCAGGTGTATTATGACGAGTGTTGAACGTGTTATACAACAATTCCTCTTCGCTTGATGCAAATGATAGTCGATGATTGTCTTCTTGATGTGGTTGTTGGCTGTCAAAATTAAATTGTTCCCCTGGCGTGAACCCGTAAGATTGATGTGGTGTGTGGATAAAAGTATGAGGATGTGGTGTGTGGGTAAAAGTATGAGGAGGCGGTTGAGTGTCAGGAGGTGTTGGTATATAATATTGATTTTGTTGTGTTGTGTTGGACATTGATTCTTGGAAAAAAAATGTTGGCTAGATTGTGGTGGAGGTTGGGGTGGATTGACGCGAGGTTGGGGTGAATTTTTGCAAAACCAAACCATGTATTCATAACTTGGTTTGAATTCAACATTTAAAGGTTGACCATAAAGAATATGATTCTCTCGTTCATTCCTCTCTTTGTTCTCATTTTCGTAGAATAATGCCCAACTATAGTCAACTTGTTTATGCAAATCTACCTTATGATACTTTCTCATGTTCCTCGGAGGATGTGGAATTTCTTGAGGTAGTCCAAATTGTAGTTTCACTCTATCAGTTTGATGCATTTCTATTATGTAGAAACAAATTAAATATGTAGATGCATTCCATAGCCAATTGTCTTCTGGATGATTGTATGTTAGACGTAGATATGACCATGTTAGACGTAATAGAAATAATGTAATGTAATGTTTTAATATAGTACATCGTTAACGATCATGTGATCAATTTTTGATCGATATCCAACGGTATGATAACGAGGTATATCGCCAAATTTCATACCCTTTTCACCATATCTACGAAAATAAATTTGAATGTTAGTGAATTAATTAATAGTTTTATAAATATAATATTTAACTTTTTTTGATATCTACCTTTTTGCGAATGGAAAATAAGGCTCAAGATTACTTATTGGTGCAAGAAACGGCATATGGTACCATGCCCACGTTTGAAGTAGATGTGAACATCCGCCAATCGACATAACACCAGGTTCAGATGCACGACACAATTCTCTATAAAGTGTTGCCAAGCATATTGAACCCCAACTATATTGTTCTGTCTCTCGCAAATCTCTCAACAAGTGCAACCACATAATATGTACTCTGTTGTGAGATTTGTCAGGCATTAATATGTCGCCAATCAATTCTAAAATGTATGCTCTACAATGTATAATTATTTCTTTATTAGATGATTCTGGAGTTAACATTGAAAATGTTTTTCTTAGCCATTTTAATTTTATAAAATTCCCTTTTCTTTGAGATTCAAGTGGCATGACTCCTAACAAATCTAAAAAATCATATGCCCATGATACCATAGTTGATCCAGTTACAGCTTTACCCCCAACACGTAAGCCAAGTAGCAACACAACATATTCTAATGTTTTGGTACATTCACCCGTTGGAAGATGAAACGTGTGGGTTTCAAGTCTCCATCTTTCAACTAAAGCAGTAATAAGTGAATTGTCTATTTTATAACTTTCTATTTGTGATACGTTACCAAACCCAACTTCATTCAACAATGGAATTATTAAAGAATTTGGTGCAATGTGTTTATGGATAAGTGATCTTAAATTTTGAGATGAGTCCTGTAATAAGCAAAGAATAAAAATGTATTTGAAGATATTAGAATGAGATGAATCATACCATAGTATAAAATATACTTTAAAATGAAACTTAGTATAAATTATATAAAAAAAAATATTTTAGAAGATATTATAATAAAACTACATTTTAGAATAAAACTGAGTATAAAATATATAATATAAAGTATTGTATTACTTACAAAATTTTGAATGTGGTGTAGCGCTGATATGTGATTATCATTATTCCATAACAATGCCATTTAGATGAAATATAATGACCAAGGAAAAAATATTAATAGTGAAAGAGTGAAAATATAAAGAAAGTTGAAGTTGTGAACAGTTGAAGAGTGAAGAAATATGGTCATAGACTTAGCCTATTTATAAACAAAACAATACTTTGAATGACCAATAAAATATTATGCATGCACGGATTAGATTTGACAATACACAACAAGCACTTTAAAAATACACAATGGCAAGGATTAGATTAGACGGAGAAGACTAGGCTGAACACAACAGGGCTGAACACAAGCAAGTTCCCAACGTGAGAATAAATTCAGATTCCATCTAAATCACCATTTGGAAAGGCGATTTCTCAAAGCTTTTTCCAAGGTCGCCTTTGTGAATGGCGACTTGCTGCAGGCTGTGCAAAAGTGTTGAATTATCACAATCAGACTCCACAAGTGTTGACAGCATTTTACAGCATTGCATGTATCACAATTGGTCTTCCATAATTGCATGTATTACAATTGGTTGTCTATAAGTATGATATATTATTTTCATTGCATTTCATCTCAATCTCAATATTTGATTTTCATATCAATGGCACCAAAAAGTGTAGTTTTTCTTATTTATTGCGATGGTGAAATATGTGAAAGACAAGATATTGGTAAATATTTCAAAAGCGACGAAAAAAAAGCTATTCGAGTTAATTTTGGATGCAACCTTACCTACTTGAAGAACAAAATTGAAGCAAAGTTGAGGTTAGAAAATCAAAATGTGTCTAATATAATTTTTTGACACCCTATCTCATTTGGACAAGGCCTAGTTCATTATGAGTTGTTAAATGTTGAAGACGACGAAGATGTTGAACTCATGTTTGATGTTCATAAGCAGTGGTCACAACTACGATCTATCGAGTTATATGTCACATTTGAGGATGGTAATCCATTATACGATGTTGGTCAACCATCATCCTCAACCACACTTGACCCTGAATACCATTTTCAAACATAAAACACTTATTCTTTTCAAAATTATGAATCTTACCAACCCGACCCATACCAACCCAAACCATACTTTGATTAGGCCGAAACATCTGAACCTAAACCATCTCAACCTGAACCATATATTCCATTAGGTGATATGATCGATTTTGATCAACAAGAAACAAGTGAAGAGAGTGAAGAAGAAATATACTTTGATGAAGACAAGGATGAGGACGACGAAGATGACAATGACAATGGTGACGATCTAGAGTACGATCCACCATTCCATATGCATAATCTAAATTTGGATTATGCTTACAAGTCCTCTGAATTTGATATGTCATCTAATGAACCACCTCCATTAGATGCATCTCTTGAGATTGGAATACAGTTTAATAGCAAACTAGATTGTCAACTTGCAATTAGCATTATCACATCAAACACTCCCTCAATTATCGTGTAGTGAAATCTGATCAATATAGGTATGTAATTAAATGTTGTAGGAAATATATGACTTCTAATGCTAGAAATATGTATATGACAGTCAAATGAAAATTCACAAGAATGCCAAACAGTTTAACAAATACAAACTTTATTTAACATAATATCAATCAAGGTCCCAAAGAATTGATTCTAGGAGAAGGTTCACAATTACATGTATTGTCTAATTAATAATGCAACATACACAGTAATTGTTCAACAAATCAATCTAGATACAAGCATGTCAATTTAATCTTTCAAGCAATATCAAACAGAACATGTATTCAATATTAATCAACCAAACAAATGAAGAAGTAAAAGATAAGGGATAAGAGAGTGATACTCAGATATTTATCCTGGTTCGGTCGTCTGTAAGACAACCTACATCCAGTCCCAAGATCAACCTGATCTCAGCCTTTTCCACTAGAATCTTCTATAGAACGTTTTACAGATTTTCCAGCTAGCACCTAGCCTATATATTCAACTATCTTGATTCTAACATACATCCATCGCATCCCTTGAGTTATCCCGGTAAACTCACACAAGATCGCAATGAGGCTCCTTCTTGATGAACACAATCATCAACGAACGGTAGCCACCAGTTTATCTACTGGATTTTTACAAGGTTTGGTTACAATGTTGTCTTACAGAAATTGACAGCAGAGATGATCAAAAGATCTTTCCAGAAGATGCGACTTAATTACACAATGATGTTCAAACTATAAGGATTTTCCAAGCTGTTTAGTTTTCTCAAAATATTGTGTATATCAAAAGTTCAAAAGTCTCAAAAGTTCTGGTTAAAAAAAACTCTATTGTTTGAAAAAACAGATTTGAGTCAGTTTATATATGTTTCAGAAAAACACATTGAAATCAATTTCCCAATCGATTTTATAAAGCTTTGAAACAGTCCAATCGATTTGCCAATCGATGCTCGTGTTTCTTGTTTTTCTTGAATCTTGAAAACATATGAATCAATCGATTTGCCAATCGATTCTTTTAATTCACAAATCAGAAAACTGAGACAAGTTCATATCAGCATCGATTGAGTAATTGATTTTGAATGTTTTGTTCAAACAATGAGATTAAAACAATCGATTACATAGGCGACTGATAATCCATCATAATCGATTTGGCAATTGGTTTGTAACTTAAAACAATTACTCCAATCGATGTGTCAATCAATTGGACTGATCATAGGGACTCCAGTAATTTGCACTAATTGATTCGTCAATCGATTTGCTTTGTCTCAGCGATTCAGCTATTTTATTCCAATCGATTTACCAATCGATTTGAATTGTTACAGGGACTTAGCTATTTTGAAAACATTGATTTGCCAATCGACTAGGAACTTGGTTTCTGATATATGATTAAACATTTTAAAATCCCAATCGATTAGTATATGTCTTGCAAGTCAAGAAACAAAATTCAATTGATGTCTCAATCGATTGGATTTGTCACAGAGCTTCAGACTTATAAACAACTTTTATCCAATCGATTTGGTTTAGAAATGGTTGTCTCTGTGACTTACTCAATCGATTCATCAATTGATGTTCCAATCAATTGTCCAATCGATTGGTATGTTATAGAAGTCAAGTTTGATGCAAAGTAAACGCGAAATCGATTTGTAAGGTTTTTGGCTTGCTCCTGTAACTCACACAATCGATTTCTCAATTGATGCATGAATCGATTGTCCAATCGATTGAGTTACACCCAGAGTTCAGATTTCACTAAGGTCTTTCACAAAATCGATTTATCAATCGATTGGCTTAGTGATAACTTTACTTCTGAGTCAATCAATCGATTGTCCAATAGATGTATCAATTGATTAGTTAATCGATTTGGTTACTTGGTTCAATTTTAAAATCACATTTTAACTTGGCAAATGCTTATGCATGAAATCATATTTGACAAGTCTAAACCTAATTAACACAATCACTAATGACACTTAAGCATAGTTGTCTTTGTCCAGCACATGCTTCACTTTATGCTTGATTCCTTGCGTTCCAAGCTTTGTGTCCATATGTTTAGTGTTTGTGTGTTTCTTCCTGAAATGCAACTTGGTTCAAACAGTTAGCTTAATCAAATGTGCAACTTTGTTAATTATGTCTAAACCATAATCAGGGGGACTTATGTCCAACAAATGTGTGAATCAACAATGCTTGTTCAAATACAGGGCTTCGTTAAGTCAAAAAAGTAAGCAATGGGTGATTGCTATTTTGAAGGGGCCCTACAATTGTGCAAATTCCTCTATGTCACAGGATCATACCAAGCTTGACTCTAACATCATATGCGAAAGCATAAAGTCGCTTTTGAAAGCTGATCCATCAATTAAAGTGAAGGTGATCATTGCACATATTCGGGAACGATACAACTACACAATCACCTATAGAAAGGCATGGATGACAAAAAACAAAGCTATCGAAACGATTTATGGGAACTGGGAAAAGTCTTACAATGACCTTCCAAGGTGGTTGTTGGCTATGCAAAAATTTCTTCAGGAACAATTGTGGAAATGGAAGTATCACTTGCATATTATGATAATACTCTATTACACGGGTAAAAAAAATTTCAAATGACTATTCTGGACTTTCCCTCCGTGCATATCTGAGTTTAAATTTTGTATACCATTTGTGTTAGTGGATGGAACTTGGTTGTACGAAAAATACAAGGGGACTCTTTTGCTTCCTGTTGCACAAGATGGAAACAAAAATACAATTCCCATTGCTTATGCACTTGTGGAAGGTGAGAGACTGGGGGTGCTTGGAGCTTTTTTTTGAAAAATCTAAGAAGGTATGTAACACCTCAAGTCGACGTTTGTTTGATTTCAGATAGACATGGATCCATTAAGAGTGCTTATAATAATCCAAATAATGGTTGACATGATCCTCCGTCAACACATGTGTACTGCATCCGACACATTGTGTAACATCCTAAATTAAAGGATTAAAAATAATTAGAATTTTAAAATATTCTAATTTATAGATTATTATGATTATATTATTATTATTATTAATTATAAATAGATACAAAGAAGAAAATAAAAAACTCAATAGAGAGAACTATATATGCCACCATAAAGAGGAACGGAAGTATGATTGCGTTTGCGATAGCAATGGTTAGTAACGACTAACACATACTAAACTTTTTATAAAAGAACGTTTCAAGAGGTGAGTAATCACACCCTTTAAACTTTCATGATACATTTATTTTGGAAGTTTAGAATGGAAAAAGAGTTAGATATTTTGATTGGTATTTTCTTATAAAAATATATTTTTGTCGAGAACCTAACTGTATTAAAATTGATATTTTTTGAATTGTAATAATAAATTATAAATTGATTTATTTATTGTTGTTCGTTAAATTACCGTTTTTATGATTGTTTGAATTTATATTCTTTAAAAAGATTATTTTATTATATTTTCTTGAATGATTGTTGTTATTATATATTCAAATGAAATATTATATTATAAATATGATTTTACGAATATAGTTGTTAAAATATAAATTATTTAGATTGTATGCGTTTGAGACATATATATATTCTTTAAAAATATTGTTTTATTATATTTTCTTGAAAGATCATTGTTATTATATATTCAAATGAAATATTATATTATAAATATGATTTTATGAATATAGTTGTTAAAAACATGAATTATTTAGATTGTGTGTTTGAGATATATATATTCTTTAAAATATTGTTTTATTATATCTTCTTGAATGATTGTTGTCATTATATATTCAAATAAAATATTACATTATAAATATGATTTTATGAATATGATTGTTAAAAATATGAATGATTTTGATTGTGTTTGGTGGAGATGAGTTTACGCTCCATATAAATGAGTATTAAACTTCACAAAGAGATGAGGTTTAAACTCCACATATGAATGAGTATTAAACTTCACAAAGAGATGAGGTTTAAACTCCACACGGATGGGTCTTGTACCCCACCTATAGATAAGTATTAAACTTCACAAAGAGATGAGGTTTAAACTCCACATGGATGATTCTTAAACTTCACAAAGAGATGAAGTTTAAACTCCACATGGATAGGTATTGTACCCCACATATAGATGAGTATTAAACTTCACAAAGAGATGATGTTTAAACTCCACGTGGATGAGTATTAAACTTCACAAAGAGATGAGGTTTAAACTCCACACGGACGGGTCTTGTACCCATATATGGATGAGTATTAAACTTCACAAAGAGATGGGGTTTAAACTCCACATGGATGAATATTAAATTTCACAAAGAGATGAGATTTAAACTCCACATAGATGAGTCTTGTACCCCATATATGGATGAGTATTAAACTTCACAAAGAGATGGTTTAAACTCCACACAGATGGGTCTTGTACCCCATATATAGATGAGTTTTAAACTCCACAATGAGATGAAGTTTAAACTCTGCATAGCTGGGTCTTGTACCCCACACTGGATGAGCTAGTGCTCCACATGATTAGATAATACTCACTTTGCAGAAGTAGTATATATATTAGTACTACTTCTATTTGAGAGATAATAATGGGTGCGTTTTGTTTGAATAAAAAAATTTATTCTTTTAAACTAAAAATCATTTTTTAGGGTTTAAAGAGTGTTTGTTTTATATTTAAAAAAAATCATTTTGTTAGAAAATTATTTTTTATTTAATATATATATATATATAATATATATATATAATATATTAGTATTGATATATAGAGAATCATGTAAATTGGTATGGATAGAGCATCATATAAGTATAAATAATTGTTTATTTATTACCTTTATATATTATTATTGATTATGATTTTATTTGAGAGATAATAATCTGAGTTTCTTTGAGAGATAATAATGGGTGCTCTTGTTTCAATAAAAAAAATTTATTCTTTTAAACCAAAAATCATTTTTTATGGTTTAAAGGGTGTTTGTTTCATATATTTGAAAAAATTATTTTGTTAGAAAAATTATTTTTTTATTTAATATATATATACATTAGTATTGGTATATGAAGAATCATATAAACAGTATGGGTAGAGCATCATGTAGGTATAGATAATTGTTTATTTGTTATCTTTATATATATATATATATATATATATATATATATATATATATATATTACTGAATATGATTTTGTTTGAGAGATAATAATGGGTGCGTTTATTTCAATAAAAACATTTTTCTTTTAAACCAAAAATCGTTTTTTAGGGTTTAAAGGATGTTTGTGTCATATTTTTTAAAAATTATTGTTAGAAAAATCTTTTTTTTATTTAATATATATATATATATACACACACACACTCACACATTAGTATTGGTATATGAAGAATCATGTAAATCAGTATTAGTAGACTATCATGTAGGTATGGATATGATTTTGTTTGAGAGGTAATAATGGGTGCGTTTGTTTGAGAGTTTATCTACTTTGTATAATTATATAAAATATTTTATTTTATCATTTTTATTTTGTTCAGCAAATGTCTTCTCCCTTAGATTCAACTCAAGTAGAAGTTAACACACAACCAAATGAAAATAACGTCGCTCTAGAAAACAAAAGTTCAATTGTTGGGAGAAAGAGGAAAAAAAACATCAGTTGTTTGGAATGATTTTGATGAGTTTGAAATCTCTAAAGGTGTGAAGAAAGCTGTTTGCAAATACTGTAAACTAAAAATGTCTACTGGAGGATCAGGAGCTAGCACCAGTCATTTGAAAAGACACGCTAGAAGTTGCAATCAAAAGAAGTTGCAGACGGCTGTTGAAACAAGACAAGTCATCATTCCATTTCAGCCATCAAAGTCAAGTAACCCTTTTATTAGTACCGGTGTTAGATACTCTAATAAAAAGATGAGGGAAATAATTGCAATTGTTATCATGATACACGAATATCATTTTAGTGTTGTAGAGGACGATATTGGGATGTGGGGCTTTCAATATGCAAACCCAAATTTTCATAAACTTACTCATAAAACAACAAGAAATGATTGTTTGACAACATTTGATATGTAGAAGAAAATTTTGAAGAAATCTTTAGAAAGTGTAAGTAAAATTAGTTTAACTACAAATATGTGGATATCTAGCCATTAAGTAGTTGAATATATGGTTATCACAAGACATTTTATTGATGCAGGATGGAATCTTCAAAAAAGAGTTTTGAGTTTTGTGAAAGTACCCCTCCAAGGCGTGGTATTGATGTGGCTGATGCTATATATAAATGTTTGAAAACTTGGGGGATTGAAAATAAAGTTTTTTCCGTATCTGTTGATAATGCTTCTTACAATGATTCATGCTTAAGATGTCTGAAAGATAATTAATCTCTAAGTAGTAAGTTAATCCTTGGTGGCTCTTTGTTTCACGTTCGATATTGTGCACACATATTGAATTTGTTAGCGCAAGATGGTCTTAGTAAAATTAAGGATACCATTTTCCATATTCGTGAAAGTGTCAAATATGTTAACCACAATGGTGGTGCAAGACTAAAGGCATTTTGTGATGTGGTTGAGCAAAAGCACTTAAAAGAAAGGAAACTCATCATTGATTGTCCAACAAGATGGAATTCAACTTTTAATATGTTGTCAACTGCCTTGAAATTTAAGATTGCTTTTGCAGCCTACAAAGAAAGAGAGCCTCATTATCATCACGCCCCTTCACTTGAAGAATGGAACAAAGTTGAGAAAGTTTGTAAACTGTTAGAAGTATTTAATGGTGCAACTCATGTGATCTCAGATAGTTTATCAAATGTTTATTTTTGTATTTTATTAGGTCACTTTATTATTATTATTTAAAGTGTTTAATATCACTACTATTTTAAATGTAGGTAGTGAGTATCCGATTGCAAATTTGTATTTAGCAGAAGTTTGGAAGGTTAAACAAATACTTCATAAGGCTAATGTAGACGGAGATCTTTTTATGAAAGAAATGGTAGGTCCAGTGAAAATAAAGTTTGACAAATACTGGGGGGAGTGTAATACGTTGATGGCTATTGCTAGTGTTTTGGATCCTAGGTTCAAATTTCATATGGTACATATATGCTTTCCCTTGATATATAAATCTAAAGAAGTTGTTGATGAGAATATAAAGAAGGTCAGAAGTTTATTGAAAGAATTATATGATGAATATCTAGCTTCATCTTTGGAGATCTTTTTATGAAAGAAATGACAGGTCCAATGAAAATAAAGTTTGACAAATACTGGGGGGAGTGTAATACGTTGATGGCTATTGCTAGTGTTTTGGATCCTAGGTGCAAATTTCATATAGTACGTATATGCTTTCCCTTTATATATAAATCTAAAGAAGTTGTTGATGAGAATATAAAGAAGGTCAGAAGTTTATTGAAAGAATTATATGATGAATATCTAGCTTCATCTTTGGAAGAGTCTCTGTCTCTGATTGTTAATTTGGATAGTAATAATTTATCACCGTCTCAAGAGAATGCTGCAATTGTCACTAGATTTGATGAAATTATGAGCATTTCGCGTTAAAATGAAACTGTGTCTCTAGTAAAATCATAATTACAAATTATCTTGATGAAGGTATTTACGTTCCTAAGACTAAATCATTTTGTGCTTTGGACTGGTGGAGGAACAATAACATGAAATATAAGATTTTGTCTAAGATGGCTGTTGTTGTACTTGCTATTCCAATCTCAACTGTGGCATCTAAGTCCACATTTAGTGCAAGAGGTAGAGTTATTGATGAATTTCGCTCTAAATTAAACGAAGAATCTGTTGAAGCTCTAATTTGTGGCAGAGATTGGTTTCGTCATAAGTATAATGTGAATAAAAAATCAAAGGTTAATATTTTTTATCAAGTAGTATTTATTCATTTTTTTAACAATTTGCTCATTTATTTATTTATTACTTTTTAGCTCAGTGTCTAACATATATGTATGTTTTCTTTTGTTTTTGAAAGTTGATAAACAAGAGATACAAATCACCTTGAAGATTTGATATCATATTTTTTGTCATTCATTGGGATTTGAATGTGTTTTGTTGGTTGAAATATGTAACTGTTTATGGGGTTCATTTTGTTTTTTTTTGTTTTATTAGAAGGTTGTTGCATTACAAACTTGTTAGTAATTATTTTATTAGATTTGATTTTAATTTTATTAGTTTTCCTTGTATATAAAGGCCTAATTTAGCCTATTTAAAAAAAATGTAAAATATAACATTTGAATATTTTAATTTGAATAAAGCTTTTAAATAGGCTTATAGGCCAGGCCATGATATGTCGTAGGTCAGGCTCAGGCAAAAAAAAAACATATGATAGGCCGTAGGCCAAGCTTAGGCGTAAAAAATTGATCGTAGGCCAGGCTCAGGCCTTTCAAAGCCTGGCCTGGCCTGACCTATTCCCACTCCTATATCTCCATCATTGAATTGATTGATTATTTTCTGCAAAATAAATGTGTATATTGAAATTATTTGATTATGATAGACATGGATTATCGTTAGTTTAGTTAATGAGTTTTTATTAATTATTGGAAGTAGTTGGTTATTATAGAGAAATCTTAGTAATATCATATATAGTTCTAAAGAATACTTTTGGGCGAAGGTCGGTGCCATGATCGAATTTCCGGTTACCGCTTCGGCTGAGAATAATACTTGTTTTAAAATTGTGTGTATTATTCACTTGGATTTTGTATCTCATTAAAGTGTTGTTTTCAAATACTACGCCTGTTAGGAGCGTCGATAGATGATAAGTCCTACCTCCCTTGAGAAGAATGATTTCCTTCTATTAGGTTAGTAAATCAAGTATAAGTAGACATAATGTCTACTTCGTACTTTATGTTGGGATAAGATACTATTTGTCCAATTTTGAATATTTTAATTATTAAAGATTTTTCAGTTGTAAGGATTTATTTTTGAGATTTCATAACATTACTTCTTGCTAATAATTCACTATTTATTACAGTACCTTATTCTCTTATATAATTTATGAATTTTTTCGATTATTATCTCAATTTTTATACCCACGTAACTAGGCGTTACACATTGCACAAAATTTCATGAGAGAGTTCAAGGACAAGGAACTTCAAAGAAAACTTTTTTGTATGGGTAATGATCTAATTCTTGTTAGTTTATTTTTCACTTATCACTTTATCATATTTGATAATTTTTACATAATTTCTAACCTGATATGCATTAAATGAGCCATCATTCAAGTATTACCGCAATAAAATCAAGATGGAAAATCCAGAGTCTTTAAGATTGATCGATAATATCCCCCAGAACAATGGACTATGACTTATTCTCAAGGTCGACGATGGGGACACATGACAACAAACGTTTTCGAGTCCATCAACGCAGTGCTCAAGGGTACCCGCAATCTCCCAATCACTGCTTTGGTACAATCAACATACTATAGATTGAGAGTTTTATATATAGAAAGGGGACAACAACATCAGACATCATTAGCTTCTGGTCGAGTATACATAGACGATTGCATGGACAAGATTAAATGTTAACTTGGTAAATTTAATACTCAACAAGTCATGCAATTTGACCGAAGAAAGGTGCGACCAATTGGTCATTCGAAGTCAACCTTCAAAGAAAATGGTGTGATTGTGGAAATTTTCAGGCTATACATGTTCCTTGTTCATATGTCATAGCTACATGTTCTTATGCTCGTCAAAACTATTTAGTGCTTCTACCTGACGTGTACAAGGTTGTTAATGTATTTAACATCTACAAATAAGAGTTTTCACCTATACCTAATGAAGGATATTGGCCCACATATGAAGGTGAAACATTTTATCACAATCTTCAAATGCGGGGAATTAAAAAAGGTCGTCCAAATAGTACTCATATTAGAATTGAAATGGACGTTAAAGAAAAAGTACCAAGAAAATGTGGATTATGTCGATTAACTGACCATAATCGAAAACCTTTGGGAAATCGACATTTCGAACTTGGGCTTCCTAAAATTTTATCGTAATTTAAAATTTCTATTTATCCATTTTTATGAATTATATATATATATATATTAATTTTGTTATTTCAATAAAAATTGAAATAATTTTTTTTTTTAAAAAAACCTTTGGAAAATCGCCATTTCGAACTTAGACTTCCTAAAATTTTATCGTAATTTAAAATTTCTATTTATCTATTTTTATGATTTATATTAATTATATATATATATATATATTTGATTATTTCAATAAAAATTGAAATAATTTTTTTTCAAAAAGAAAAAACGTTTGAGAAATGCCCATTTAGAACTTGGATTTACTAAAAAACATTCATAATTTAAAATTTTTATTTATTTATTTTGATGGATGTTTATGAATTATATTAATTATTTATATATATAATATTTATGGTATTCCATTAAAAATTTAAAAAAAAATGATTTTTTTTAAAAAAAAAACTATGTGGGAAGTCGCCATTTGGAACTTAAATTTCCTTAATGAAGTCGCCATTCTAAATGGAGACTTATAAATTAAAATAAAAATAGATAATTTGATATATTTTTTTCAAAAAAATATTTAAGATTTTTTTGAAAAAAAAAAGGTTATTTGAATAAAAAAACCCACAAAAAGAACCACATCTATTATATATGTTTAAAATAGACCCCTGAATTACACTTCACCCTCGAATGCCACCCCTCGAATGCCACCTATACAAATATTTCCCACATCAACCAAAAAGCTGACGTGGACCTCTCCTACTTTCTCTCTTCTCAATCATTGCTCTCAATACCTAATCTCTTTCAATTCTACTCTATTTTTCCACTTTCTTCCACAATTTCTTTAATACTTCCAAAATCTATTTGATAATATTATTTTATAATAAATTTATAAATTATAAAATTATTTTACAATTATTTATAATTTATAAATTATTTTACAATTTGATAATAATTGATAATTTATATTATTATTTGATTATTTTATAAGTTATTTTATAATAAATTTATAAATTATTTTATAATATTACGTGGAGCTCTCCTACTTTCTCGCTTCTAAATCATTGCTCTCAATACCTAATCTCTTTCAATCCTACTCTATTTTTCCACTTTCTTTCACAATTTCTTTAATACCTCCAAAATCTATTTGATAATATTATTTTATAATAAATTTATAAATTATAAAATTATTTTACAATTATTTATAATTTATAAATTATTTTACAATTTGATAATAATTTATAAATTTATATTATTATCTAATTAATTTATAAGTTATTTTATAATAAATTTATAAATTATTTTATAATATTATTAGTCATTTATCAATGGTAATAATTTATATTATTATTCATTATATTCAATAAAAAAACCGACTAATCACTTATAAATATCGACATAAATGCTCTTTAATCCTCTTTTCATGGACAATTATATTATTCCATTTATAGTGAGTAATGATTTTATACGTTAAAAATTCAATTACTCATTAATGTTAATCCATTTATAGTTTCTTTCAGTCAATCTATTTTTTTAGTAATATTTTATAAAATAAAAATATATTTTCAATTTGACAGAAAATAAATTTATTAAAAATAATAATAATAAAATTCGAATATATGAAAAATTATTAAAAAAATAACTTCTAATTATTAAAATATACAAATTTATTTAAAATTATAATATATATATATATATATGAATATATTAAAAAATGTAATGAACAAAAGTTTACTATATATGTGTTTTGAAAAAATATGTTAACACTAAATTTTGATCAATTAAATTATATATTTATAATCTATTATCTATTCTATTATATATATTTAAAACAGACCCCCGAATGACACTTCACCCTCGAATCCACCTCGCCCCCCTCGAATGCCACCTATACAAATATTTCCCACATCAGCCAAAAAGCTGACGTGGACCTCTCCTACTTTCTCTCTTCTCAATCATTACTCTCAATACCTAATCTCTTTCAATCCTACTCTATTTTTTTCACTTTCTTCCATTAAATTATATATTTATAATCTATTATCTATTCTATTATATATATATATATATATATTTAAAACAGACCCCCGAATGACACTTCACCCTCGAATGCCACCTCACCCCCTCGAATGCCACATATACAAATATTTCCCACATCAGCCAAAAAGCTGACGTGGACCTCTCCTACTTTCTCGCTTCTAAATCATTGCTCTCAATACCTAATCTCTTTCAATCCTACTCTATTTTTCCACTTTCTTTCACAATTTCTTTAATACCTCCAAAATCTATTTGATAATATTATTTTATAATAAATTTATAAATTATAAAATTATTTTATAATTATTTATAATTTATAAATTATTTTATAATTTGATAATAATTTATAATTTATATTATTATCTAATTATTTTATAAGTTATTTTATAATAAATTTATAAATTATTTTATAATATTATTAGCCATTTATCAATGGTAATAATTTATATTATTAATCATTATTTTAAAACAGACTCCCGAATGACACTTCACCCTCGAAAGCCACCTCATCCCCCTCGAATGCCACCTATACAAATATCTAATCCTCCTCCTTCTATGAACAATTATATTATTCAATTACTCATTAATGTCAATCTATTTATAGTTATTTTCAATTTATGTCAATTAATTTTTTTGTAACTTTTTATAAAATAAAAATATATATTCTATTTGACAGAAAATACACAAATTTATTAAAAATATCATAAAATACGAATATATAAAAAATTATTAAAAAATTTACTTCCATTTATTAAAAACTATTATCTATTATATATGTTTTTTTTACAAACTCTTGATAAAATATATTCAATAATTTTTTTTACAACAACGTCTCATGCTCACAATTAAAATATCATACTAATAAAACAAATAAATTTAGACTACGCTACAATATAATTCAATATTAATATTTTTTAAAATAAAAAATATTAAATAGTCAATCATATTTTTTAATTTTTACATCTTATTTTTTGGTTTGTATTTTACATTTTATTTCATCAAATAAATACAAGTACCATTATATGTTGAAAAATAAATTAACAATCACACTACAATGAGTCAAACAATTATCCTATATAATAAATTATCATATGAATTTTAAAAAATAAATTAGATGATTGTGATAAACATAATTTTCTATTATTTTAATTTTTCTAATCATATTCAATTATTACAAATCAATAAAATAATATTATAAGATAATTATATTTACAATACATAAAATATTACATACAAAACTTATAAAATTAAATAATAGCCGCGCAGCGCGGGCCATAGACATGTCACCTCACATTTTCTTTCCTCAGTTTTTAGCTTTTTCACAAATTCTATACATCATTCACTATATCTTATACTATCTCCTATTTAAATATTATTTCATAACGTCAACTCAAAACTTTCTAAATTAATTTCATATTATTATTTCATAATGTCACATTATTATTTCATAACGTTTATCCAACATCTTTCACATTAATTCTATATTATTTTAAAAAATCAATATGAAGTTTTATGTCAATAATATATATTCAATTTTATCAATCTAATTTATAAAAGAGAAATACCCAACAATAATATATATTTAGCTTTATATCAATAATATATATTCAATTTTATCAATCTAATTTATAGAAGAGAAATACCGAACAATAATATGTATTTAACTTTATATGAATGTTATTATTGTGTTTTCGAGAGAAAATTCTATTTCTTCAAACAATATCTACCATTAGTGGCTTGCAACCCAATTATTTTCAAAGTAGATATAGTTGGAAAATTCTTATTATATATTATTATTATTATTATTATTATTATTATTATTATTATCATTATTTAGCATCTAATATTATGGATAAATATTAAAGTACAATCAATATATAATTTTCTACATATAAAACTAAAATAGAGTAATCAACCATTATTATCTATTTTAATTGATCTCATTTGCGACATGAAAATATATTGACTATTCAAAAGACAAAGAAGATTGTCCATATTATATTTTTCTAAAAATATTTTGAAAATAAATTTAGATTTGACAACAGAATAAAAGAGCATGACTAATTTGATTTTGCGGTAGATAATTACATATATTGTTATTTATTAAAATACTTTTAATATTTTTAACACTAAATATAATTTATGAATTTTGTTTATAAGATGATAATCACTACAGATTTTTAATACTAAATATATGAATTAATTACAATTACGTTCTACAAAATATTTTACATATTCTTAAATGTGTGTTTGTAAACTCATATATAATAATTACTCAAATAAACTGGAAAAATACTCTACAAACAAAATTAATAAATTGTATTATTTTTGAAATTTTAAAATTTTATTCACAAATATTAAAGTTTATACATATTATATTATTTTTTAAATTTTAAAATCTTATTCACACTACTATTAATATGTTAACATCTATATATCTCGTGCAACGCGTAGGTTATATTCTAGTTACTATAACTTTCATAATATAACTAGCAAGGAACTCGTGCGACTCCTATGAGTGGCGCGTCATTGATATTATGTTACGTTTGTTACATGATTATAAATATTTATAAACGTTTGTTACATAATTTTTTTTTATATATTTTATTTATAAATATTTATCTCGTGTTTTTATACATTATTTTTAAATATTTATGTTGCGTTTTTGTAATATTTATTAATGACATATATTTGTTTCGTGTTTTTTATCTTTCAGTCATAAATATTTCTCCCTTAATTTTCTTATAAATATTTGTCACATATTTTCTTATGCATCAATTATAAATTTGTATCCTTTTTATTTAAATATTTGTCATTTGTTTTTTTTTTATGTTTAATGACAAATATTTATCTATAATTTTTATATTTATTTATCTAAAAAAATATTTGTCCTCTATTTTTTATGGGATAGTTTTAAATATAGAGAAAAATTATGAGCACTCATTGTTGTCTCGTTTTTTTTTACAAATATGTCATTTGCATTATTTTAAAAAGAAATATGTCCTTTGCATTTTTTTTAATGAAATTGTTGTTTCTCAATTATTAACAGTGGTGGAACTTGACCAAATAGTTTGGAGTGGCCGACATAAAATTACAATATATATAAAGCAAATAACATTATATAGCAAAAAATTAAGTTATAAAAAACATAATGAACTTGAAATCATCAATAATAGATTGACAACGGATACTTGCAGCTAAATTTAAAGAGTTTGAATTCTAAAACATGCATATATTTTTTATGTTTTTATTCTTAATCAGCAAAATTAGCAATTTAAAAAACAAATTTAGAAAACAAAATCAACATACAGACAACCGTCTTTCTAAATATGTCGTATATCTTGTTCAATAAACATAGCAACAACAATTTAGTCATCATTCTAAACAAGCAGCCAACAATTTAACAAATCACTCTAAAATCAACAATTTAACAATTTAGCCATCTAACCATCATTCTAAACAAGCAGTCAACAATTTAACAAATCATTCTAAAATCAACAATTTAGCCATCATTCTAATAAGACAAACAACAATTTAGCAAATCATTCAAAAATCAACAATTTAGCAATTTAACAATTTATCCATCGTTTTAAACAGGCAGCCGACAATTTAGCAAATCATTCTAAAGAGGCAACCAACACTTTAGCAATTTAACACTTTAGCAAATCAGCAAACACCTTGTATGCAACAACACTTTTGCAATTTATCAAAATCGCAAACACCTTATATGCAACAAAAATCAGCAAATCAGCACAAACTTTGTTCAAACACCTTGTTAAGATAATCATGAAAATCAACAAACCAATAAATCAACAAATTCCAAACCTTAGGAGTTTTGACGACGAATGGCCGAGGAGAGGCGAGACGAGGCCGACGCGAGCTGAAGCGAGACGAGGCCGAGGTGAGCTGAAGCGAGGCAAGACGAGTCCGAGGCGAGGCAGGACGAGCTGAAGCGAGGAAGGGCATCAACAACGCAAGATGGCAAGAGGGTGGAATCGTGAATCGCGTTCAGAAAGCAAGAGGGAAAGAGATAGATGAAGACTGGATCTGGAAGAGAGGAAGAGAGATTTAGATTTTTCAGGAAGAGAGACAGATCTGGAAGAGAGGCTGGATTTGGATCTGAATCTGAAAGAGAGGAAGAGAGACTAAATCTATAATTTTATCTTTTTTTGGGTGGCCGTGGCCACCCCGGTCCTTACCAAGCTCCGCCACTTATTATTAACTTCTACAAACTACTATATTTTCTCAACTTCTAAAAACCACCTCTTTTGTTTTTATTTATTTAAAATATCACTCCTTTTTTGTAACTTTTGTAAAAAAAAATGACCATTTTATTTAATGAATGAAACTTTCATTTTTATTCTTCTTTTTCTTACCATAGCTAAAATTGGGAAGGATAATATTGATTTTTTGGTAATAGATTTATAGTCAATAAAGTAATTGGTTGAATAAAGTTATATTTAATTTTTTACTAAAGAATATATATAATTGTTAAAAGTTGAAGTAGATTATAATATGTGTGTTATAATTGATCTCACTTTTATGTAAACAATAATATAAAACACTTAATTTAACTAATCTTACCGTGTCAATTTTTTTTATCCCATATATGATTTTTATAATAAATTATAATTAGTATATTATAATTATTTTCATTTATATATAGAAAATATTGAAAATATACTAAAATAAACTATTAAATTAATGGATGAATGAAAAATATTTGTCTCGCGTATGAATTAGACGCTACACCTGTTTTTTTAGTAACTCATTTTCATAAAAAGAATGTCAAAAAGTTATTGCATAAAAATTATAATTGTTCTTATTTTTATGTCTATAATATTACAAATACACTAATTCTAATGACGTATTTAGTGATAAAAATTTGTCTTTTGTAATAAATTGCTATATTATCATTATTTTATTTTTATTTTAAAATTTAACTTGAACTAAATAAATAAATTAATTAATGATAAATATTTGTCACGTGTATGAATTGTATAAATATTTGTCTAGTGTATTAATGATAAACTTTAGCGAGTAATTTTTCTTAAAAAAAAAAATTGAAGCATGAAAATACTATAGTCAATGTATTATAATTATCCTTATTTTTATGTGGCAATATTAAAAAAATACTAAGTTTAAATAACTTTTAGTGATAAATATATGTCACGTGTATGGCTGTACAATCAATATATTATAATAATTATTCATATTTTAATTTAGAAGATATAAAAAAAAAATTTAAAATAGTTAATCAGTGAGAATCATTTGTCTTGTATATGAATCAAACACTTCAACTGCTTCTTAATTGACTTGTTTTAAAATGAATCATAAAAAGATAATGGGTAAAACAATTATACTTAGTGTATTATAAATGTTTTTGTTTTGACGTCGATGAAAAAAATTTAATAAATTTTTTAACAATAAATATCAGTCATCCGTATACTTTTTTGGTGACATGATTTCATAAAAAAAACATAGAAAAAGTTATGTAAAAAAAGTTATAATCAGTGTATTATAATAATTTTCATATTTATATTGACAAAATAAAAAACACTAATTTTAACGATATCTTTAGAGACAAACATTTAACCCATATATGATTTTAATAATATATTATAGTTAGCATAGTATAGTTATTCTCATTTACATTTAGTATATGATTTTATGCCATTTATCTTGTGTATAAATTGTAAGTTACAATTGTTTTCTTAGTGCCTCATTTTAATAAAAGCTAAAAATAGGGTCAAAACATTAATGTGTTAAAATTATAGGTAGTGCACTATAGTTGTCCTCATTTGTATGTATATAATGATATTAAAAAAAAAAAAAACTACTAATTCTAACCAAGTATTTGGTGACAAACATTTACACGTATGATTTTTTATAATAAATTATAATTAGTATATTATAATGATTGTTATTTTTATTTAAAAAAAAGAAATACTAAATTAAAATTAATTATTTAGTGACCAATATTTGTCCTATTTATTAATTGTAAGCTTCAATGGTTTCTTTGGTGATTAATTTTTCAGAAAAACAATGTGATAAAATCGAAGCATGAAAAACTATAGTTTGTGTATTATAATTGGGGGTATAACCACAATGAATCATGTCAACAATCACTTTAGAATCAAATTCGATAACAATCCGGAGGAAGTTTAATTGAATGACAACTTTGAGTCCAAATAGAATTGCCTAAACTTCGATTATTAGAGCGTTTGAAGAAATGAACTTTCTTAAAAACGCACGAACAAGTTGTCTTGTATGATCACGTAAAACACTCTACATGTCGAGCTTCCATTGCTAAGGTATTGAGAGCCATTAGTGTTAACTTTTATATGCCCAAAGGGAGGCTTAGCCCAAACTTTGTGATGTTTGTTCCTTTTGAGGCTAGAGGGTGACTTGTGTCATAAACTATATCGTGGACTTGGTCGTGAATCAAAATCCACTATTTATCCCTCATCTCCAAAGTTTGAGAGAATATGAACTTGTTACGATCTTCCCACACGGCAGCCACATCAACACCGAATAAGGTCTTCCAATCCCAAGGAATATTACCCACATCATTACAGGTTAGATTCTAGTCCAACAATGCAAAGAGGACAAGATTAAACAATTTAATCAAATATTCTTCTTCGATGTTTCTAGACTAGAGTTCCTTAGTATCTTAGAAATCTCTAAGTATATGAATAGTTGTATTAGGAGCCTCATTGCACCTACAACATAAGATATATGTGGTCATGCATTTGCACATTCTTCCCCTATTAGTAAATAACTTACACAGTGATCCATCTTCCAAAGGGTAGCTTTGATTCTAGCTACCCCTTCCAATTCCACACCTTAGCAAACATTAGATCATTCATAGCTTCATCATTAGTATTTGGTATCCAAAAGGGCATATCATTTAGGTCTAATGTAGGCTATTGCACAAGCTCAATGGCCTGCCTCGTGTAAGAAGGAATGTAGAGAAAAACTATATCCCAATTCTAATCCGATTGATAGTTGTAGCTCGATGTCGTATAATCTAGTTTCGATTGAGAAATAATAGGCCCAAACCGTTCTATCAAGTTATCATAAATATGATCCATTTTTCATTTCAAATTCAGAAAGTATTTCCATCTTTAATTATCTTGAAAATTTTATTGCAGACATTTAACCATACATTAATAATCCTGAAAGTATTTCCATCTTTTATTGCAGACATTTAACCATCTTTAATGTTTTGATGAAAACAAATAAAAAGTTAATTAAAAATATTAATTATGATTCTAAGTATTTTGATATTAAACATGTGTGTTTGAGTGTATTAATCAAAGATAAGATCTAAGTAAAGCAAGAATAAATCAACATGAAAAGAAAAATCTGAACAAACAAGAAAGGAGAAAATTCTTAACAAAATCTGGAAAACAGATAATTTTCTCCAGGATATATCTCTTTTTTAACAGGAAATTTTAAATAGGAACATTTACAATTCAAACCCGCATTTCTTGTAAATCAACATTCCTACTTCAATTGGCATCAGAGCTCTGCCTCTAAAGTTTGGGCACTTAACAGTGTAAGAGGAAAAGATCCAGGAAGAAGAAGTAATGTCAGAAGCTAACATGTGCTTGATGGAAAACTTAGAAAATAATGAGGTAACCATCTTTGAACTTTGTCCTTCATGTGAACAAATGGAGAAAAAATTTGATAATCTTTTATGTGGTTCAAACTTTCTTGCTAAAAAATATGGTTTATTAAAAGAACAACTCCGTAAAGAAAAAGAATAAAAAGAAGAAAAAGAAGAAAAAGAGAAAGCTCAAGCTATGATTGACAAATCCAGTAAGGTCATTCAAAGTCTGTCGCAATGTCATCTAAAAATGGTTGAGCAATAAAAGATTCTCGATGAGATAACCTTACAAAATAATATTCCAGAATGGTCTAAAACTAAGGAAGGAAGCACATCTTTAAAAATAGAAGTTCTTGATTTGAAAAATGATTTAACCAACTTGGTAAAGACCACTGAAACCTTTCAAAAGAACATGATATTTGAAGAAGGGATATTTGCCAAAGATGATTTACGTTTCAAAACTTCTCAAAATGAAAACCTTTGTGAAAACTATTTTGTGTCAAAAAAGAAAAATGAGAAAGGTAAAATAAGATGCTCTTACTGTAACAAAATTGAACATCTTGATTCCATATGTTTTTACAAAAAAAAAAGGATAAAGAATTCAAAGCAAAACGATTTCAAAAAAACGAAGAACGTTCTTCGTTTTTTCATTCATGTGAAGAACGTCCGTGTCTCATATTAGAAGTTTCTCCAAGGATAATAAATAAGTGTTCTTACTGTTCAAAGAATGGTCATATTGAATCAAATTGTTTGTCGTAAGAAAAAATCTTCTAGAAGAGGATATACTAACCATCAAGGACCCAAACAAATATGGGTACCAAAATCATTACTAACTTGCGATGTAGGAACATTATCCAACAATCAAGAAAGAACATTGATACATGAACAAGGCATGCTCAACATACATTATTGGAAAAGTATGGTGCCTCCTCTGATTACAAACATTTGGAAAGTCTATAACCTTTGGAAACATTAACAAATCAAAGGTACATGTATCATTAGTTGAAATAATTTTTGCATAGATTAAGGATGTTTGATATGTGAAAGAAAACTTTGTAAAGTTGATCTTTAAAGTTATTTTTTAAAACCCCACATGGCTGATGTAAAATAAACATTCTCATGTTTCAGTTTAAAGAACAATCATTATGTTTTATACTTAGATGAATTTTCAACCAAATCATGTTTTTAAGTCTTTTGAAAAAGAATTCTCATTTCTATAAGAAATGATCAAGGAAAATTTGAAATATCATTATTCAAATCATTCATTGATGAAAATGATATTTCACATGATTTGCTTGTCAAAGAACTTTCCAACAATATGAAGTTATTTTTTTAAAAAAAATAGTTACAAGAAATGCCTAGAACAATTTCAAATGAATCAAGTGTTGAAAAAGAATTTTGTGGAGAAGCCATAAAAATTATTTGCCATGTTTTTAATCTTGGCTCTATTAGAAAATATCTTTAGCATACCTTCATATGAACTTTTGAAAAATAAGAAAGCAAAACATATTATACTTTTAACATTTTTCAATGTCATTACTATGCTTTGCATGACAAAGAAAGTATGGGCAAATTTGTTTCAAAATATCATCAAAGTATATATTCTGAATACTCTACATTGTATAAATATTTTAAAATATAAAATCTCAAGGCCCAAACCAGATATGGAATTATGCATATTATGTTTGATGAATATGTGATTGTTATGATGAAAAATAGGATGGTGATGAAAAATAATTAAAATGTTAATTTTGAATAAATCAAAAAGTTGATAATGTTCAAATATCATCTCCAAATTCTGATAATGAAGTTGCTAAACAAAAAAATCTAAGAGAAAGATCAATTTAAGAAAAGAGGTTCATACTAGAACATTCTCCACGAAGAGGAGAATATTCTCCTCAAAAAGCAAAACATTCTCCACAAGAGCATAATGTTCTTGACAGTGAATATGTTGTATCCAATCAAAACTAATGCTTCCTATCATGATGATATGGTTGAAGAAAATCAACAACCACTAAATGATTTTGAATCATTTGTCATTTGACACTTTTACACCTACCTCACTACTTACATGTCTTCCAAAACATCTCCTCTTGATTAATTTATTGGAAGAACTAATGGGGAGAGATTTATATAGTACCAAAATTGCTGCTGTTAAAGGTGAAAATGAGTGGTACTACCACCAAGCATTTCAAGCTTTAAAATCAAGCAGCAGGACATTGTGTACAACATAAACTTGATTATGGCGCAATCATCCTATTGGATGAGCACTTTTGTGAAGAAAGGAATAAAGCATTATTTTGGAAATGGTTGAGAAGATCCTTGAAAGTGTGTGACATTTTTTGATTTGTCACTGGAAGGATTAAAATTATTCTTTAAGAATGCCCAGGAGCAGTATTACATGAATATAATGCATGCCACACATAATTTGGACTTAAATGATGATGTTGTCCAAAACTAGATTGAATAATGTTTTGACGATCAAACAAGAATAATCTTCATTTCTTAACAACATATGTTCACACTATCCACTTGTCTGATTCAAGTGTTGCTTTGGATCTTATTAAGGTATATCCTAATCATGATTACTATTTAATTCATTCATGGAAATCAAATCCTTATCATCAATCCTTATCGTAAATTCAAAATATCATGTTAAATGAATTAATATCATTTTGTGCAAATTCACCTCTGTATGTCATTGAAAGCATTTTCTATCATGTTCTCAAATTGTTTGCATATTTTGAGTAGCCTATCCATTGCTTTATGCTTGAGTATAATATTTTGAATATGGTTTTTCAAAAAACAAAAATTGAGTTTTATAATGTGACTTTTGAAAAATATATTTCTTCAATATATGTTAAATATATATATATATCCTAGTTTATAATTTATTTTTGAAGGATTTTGTCAAGAGAATATATTTTGGTCTTCATGAAAATAATTTGTGTCTCTTGTTGCTTTAAAACTCAAAACTAATCCAAAAAAAAAGGAATAATTTGGCATAAAGTCAAAAATTGATATTTGAGCATTTTGAGGCATATTAATATATATCTTTGCAAGTGAGTCTTATTTTATGCTCACTTCTTTTATGAAAATTGATCTCGAGTGTTTAAATTTATTTTAAGCATAATAGATAGAATTAGCAACAGTAAAAAAATCCTCATACATACTTACTAATGAAAGTAAGTTTGAACATGTGCCTTATTGTCAATTAGTGTGGTTACAAAAATGTTGTAATAAAACAATTTTTTTAATGTGAGCAAATCTGTTGGTATATTTTTGATTCATTTGAAAAATACAACCATCTTTAGTATAAGAATGTTTTATAAAGAAAGAAAATATATTTGACATGATATCATATTCATCTTATTTTGCTTCTATATATGCGTTCATTCTCTCTAGCTTTAAAAATAAAAAATAGATCTATTTATAACAAGTAAGTATGATCATGTTCAAATCAAAACGTTATCTCTTGTGAAAGAGGATAAAGAACAAATAGGCATATTACGTGTTTGATGAAACTTTGAATTATTAAAGGATATTAATTTCATAATATTCAGGAAGAGTTTTTAGAAAATTTTCTTTTCTTAAAACTAAAGTCAACTCATTTTCTTAAAAAATGAGAAGAATATATTCATTGAAAGATTTTCAAGTGTGTTAAAATGCTTGTAGATAATTATGTCATATTGTTTTTGTTATCATTATTCATATCTTGATTGCAATATTGATCATCATACATATTTTGTTCCTTGATGTTATGCAAACTTACAAGTTTGATATATGAATGCATTGATCAAACACATGATTTCTATATGTCGTATGCTCATGTTATTGATTCCTACATTTGCACTCCCTTTGTATTCCCCATTTTTTTTGTGTTGACAAATGGGGAGAATTATTTTAAATTTTATGTTGGTTCAAAAATCTGAAGCATATTCTGAGATGGGGGCTTTTAAGCTCTCTATGATTAACATTAAAATCAAAATTAACATGTTTGTCATCATCAAAAGGGGGGAGATTGTTGAGACAAAATCTCAATTTAATGTTTTGATGAAAACAAACAAAAAGTTAATTAAGAATTTTATTATGATTCTAAGTTTTTTGGTATTAAACATGCGTGTTTGAGTATATTAATCAAAGATAGGATCCAAGTAAAGCAAGAATAAATCAACATGAAAAGCAAAATCTGTGAACAAACAAGAAAGGAGAAAATTCATAGCAAAATCTAGAAAATGGATAATGTTCTCCAGTTTCAAGAATGATCATCACAGCTCCAAGATCAATCAATTTCCACTAGTTAAAAGAAGTTTTAGCCTATGGATTTTCAATCAATATCATCAACACTTGATAAGGAACAACCTGACATAAGGTGCATAATAATGCATATATTGAGTGCACCTTTTACAACGCTCTTTACAATAAGCGTTGTAAAAGGTGCATAATAATGCATATATTGAGTTCACTGTTTACAACGCTTTTTCAAGTAAGCGTTGTAAAAGGTGCATAACAAGCGTGCAATATATTTATAGCGCTTTTTATTTTAAAAAACACTGTTGTACCTTTTTACAGCACTAGATTCCACATCGCTTATTTTTTTGAAAAAGCGCTATAAATGGCCTAAAAAAAGCGCTGTAAAATCCTTTTTTTCGCGTAGTGAACACTTGGCGAGGAACAAAATCAGATAATCATATTCAAAGAAACTACTTGAATCACAAAGAACTAAGATCATGAATTAGAAAGACCAGACATATCTGAATATTCTCCAGCTTGATTGTCAAGAACGAATATCATTTTGGACAGCAGTATGAAAAACGAAGAATATTTTGGTTTTGACAACATTGATCCAAGAACATTTTACAAAGAACAAAGTCTTCTTTAATTCAAGATTGATTTGGGATACAAAAATACATCAATCTACATTGCAAATCACCAGTATTCATTACAAAGGAACATAATTATATACTCAAGATCATTTTGGATAGATTATTTCGATAAGATAAAAAAAAAAAACAAAGCAATGCATCAAGAAGAGAAAGCAAGATTAATCCTCAAAGTTGATGGCTAAATACAAACTAGACATAAATGACAAAGTCCCTACATCACTGAAACATGTATAGAACAAAAAAACTTGGCACGCAACAGTTGTTAGAATTGTCAAAATTCAGCATTTACTCAAAACAGAAAAGCAAGAATGTTCTCCGTTTTCACAGCTTTAATCCATGAACGTTCTGGTTTACAAAGAGCAAATTCTGATATAATTTAAGATCGATTTGAGCTACAAAATTACATCTATCTACAACACAAAACATCAGTATTCATCACATAAGAAGTTAATAATCTACATAAGATTGTTTTGGATAGATTTGATCAAAGATGATCAACAAAGGCAAAGCAAAACATCAAGATCAATTATCAAATTGTTAAACTATGAGAAATGACAGCCATGACAGCAAGGACACTGATGCTGCACCTTTTTGCATAAAGCACATCATGTTTTCGAGACAAAGGACTGACACACAACAGCTGTTAAAGTCCAACACTCATACAAAACATAAAATTAAGAATGTTCTTGTTTTACAAAAGAACATTCTGATTTTAATTCACTTTTAAGGACATAATTAAAAGAGATAATATTCCACAATATAAACCACATATTAAAGAGTATCAAGACTGCGCAAATCATTGGTGAAACCAAGAACTTGAGATAAATGCCCAAAGGTGAAAAAACAGCCTCAAGATTAGTCTCCAAATTGATGAATTGTGAGCAAGGACACAAGTACATTGTACTTACAATATTCTACAAAAAGTTATGCATAAACCTGACTCAAAATAGTACCAACTGACATGTGACAACTTATTCACTCACTCATTCACATTTTCCATGAAACCCAAAAGCAAGAACGTTCTCCGTTTATCAAGAACGTTCAAGATAACAAATAAACACATGTTTAATTGCTATAAAATATATCTGACACTTGCGAAGTGTGTCCAACGGATATATTCATTTTAAACTGAATAGTCAAAGCCTTTTAACATCTATAAATTGAAGATCGATTGAAAGATAAAGGCAAGAGTTCAATTTACAAATCTACCAACACTTGTTCAAGTAACAAGTCAAAAAAACTCTTCAAGCAAACTCTAGCTCTCTTCACTATATCTTTGGATCATTATATACTGAGTTTGTATTTCATTTATCTCAAGCAAGTATTGAGAAGTTTCAAGATCTCAAATACTTTTATCATACACATCATTTGTAACTCATGTCTATCCTTTATGTTAGATTGAGTGTGTTTGTAAAAATCATCTCAACGATGAAAGGTGATTGTAAAAATTCTTTTTAAGTTGAAAGGTGAAGATTGTAATAGATCAAGGTTGATCTGAATTCGTGGTGTAAAAACCAAGAACGTTCTCCGTTTTGAACACTTAGTGAAAAATCTCACGGTTGTGTGGACTAGACGTAACCCGAATTGGGTGAACCAGGATATATCACTTTTTCAACAGGAAATTTTAAATATGAACATTTACAATTCAAACCCCCCTTTCTTGTAAATCAACATTGCTATTTCATACACATGTATGCTTCATTGTGGTCCTAAAACCTAACCTACTGTGCTAATTGCTACTTCCCTAGATAAAATCTTTGTAGATCGTCTCTGCCTTGGCACAAACAGAAATAGACATAAACATTGTCTATTTAATGTAGCGCAGAATACTTACAAGACAACAATAGCTACTAAATATCCCAAAATTGGAGTATCTCTTGGGGTTTGATGATATCTTCACCTTATAAACACTACTAGTGTGTGTAATCCCTCATATGTGAGACTTTCTTATTTTTTTCAATTCACATCACTATCTCTAACTATCTTCATTTCCAACAATTTTATAAAAAAATATGACAATGTCTGTCTACATAAAGAAATACCAAGTTTTGATGTATTATTTTCTATCAAATTTACTCTTTGTTTAGATTATTTTAGTTTTAATTTTTATCATTCTTTATTTAATTAAATAATTAAATATTCTAAAAATACTCTTATATATTATATACAAAATATACTAAATTTTTTGTATAAATTTTTTCTTCTTTTAACTTTATTGATTCATTTTGTTATTAATAAAAGCAGATGAGCACATTAATATCTCTATACACTTTAATAAAATTATTATAATAAAAGAGTATTTTTAATCAAGTGGTTGGAATTGATTAATGCGTTTTATTTAATGTCAAATAATTGAGGTAGTATCCGAATTGAATCCATACATAGGTTTTACTTATCGGGTTGAACTTTGAATTTTAAAAGGGTAGTGTTGAAAAAAAAAATCAATTAAAAAGTGGGATGTGGATGGCATTTTAAATAGAATTTAATTCGGTTCAATCTAAATTAATATCGTTTAAATTAGATCGATTTTTTATTATTTAAATTATAATTATAACATATCAATTATTATTAGTATTTTTATTATTATTAGTTATAAATTTATGTGAAAATAACAAATTAAATTAAATAAATAAATATTATTAATAAAAATTAATATAAAAAATAATAGATTAATGTAATATCTAATACTATTAAAAAATAAATAAGTATATAAATTAATATATATGTAAGACTGTCTCAAACATTTTGGAGATTCTATTTTAATTTTAAAACTTCAGCCTCTAATTAAAACTCAAACTATTTTTTCTAAAATTGTAAATAATATCTCAATACAATTCCAAGCTAATATTAACCTTCTAACTACTTAAAAAGTAGGAGTGTATAAGGCTCGACCAATCCTACGAACCCGTCTTGCCTTGTAAGCAATGAGTTGAGTCTAACCCGATTTTAAAAAAATAAAGACAAGATAGAAAAAAATATCAAATTTAGATTACTTGTCCCAAATTAATTTAACGACAAATGATTATTTTTTGTTATTGTTGATTCCCTCTATAAAAATCACCAATATATTGGATCACTAAATTAATAATTTATAGTTTGTATAGCGATATTATGAGTTACTATTCTCAGATGAATTGATAAGTGGACACCATATGTGACTTATTATGAGTTTCTTTATTTTTAATTGTTTATTTTTAAAAGAAATTTTAAGGATTACTATTTGGCGTCTCGTCTTGAGACCAACTCAGTCTCATCTTTATTTTGTCTCGTCTTTAATGAACCTACAATTTATCGGGTTTAATCGGGTTAAAGGATGAGTCAGTGTCTAAAATTTGTCTCGATCAAATATTGAGACTGGGTAAGGGACAAACCAAATCTGACATAACTCATGTTTTGTACACCCCTATTAAAAAGAGTCATCCTTTTATATAAAATATTTAGGTGCTGTATAAAAAAAAATTTGAGACCCCAAAAATATTCGACGGATCCGTATAGTCATTTTCATATAAAAAGATCTAAAGACGTCTAATAATATTTGCTTTTGTGCGGTTTTTGATGTTTTTGGATTGCATTGTAGTTTTTTGGTTTAAATATATTTTTGGTCCCTATAAATATAACAGTTTTCAATTTTAGTCATTGAAATTTTTTTTGTTTGGATTTCATTCCTACAACATCAAAAAAACTTTATTTTTTATCCTTAACGTCAAGTAGACCTTACAAAATCGTGAGTTGACAATTTTTTGATGGCATTGTAGTTTTTTGGTTTAAAAATGTTTTTTATCCCTACAAATATAACATTTAGTTCCTATAAAATTTTTTGTTTGAATTTTATGTATTCATCACCATAAATCACAAATCCAGAAAATGAGTTTCATTATCTTCATTAACCCAACAATTCATATTTTCCCTTTATTATTGATATCTCACCTAACTCAATTTTTTCTATTACCTCTACCTCCAACCTCATATTTTCCCTCTATTGTCTCAAAAAAAAAAAAACAAATCTTTTTTGAGCCTTTACAAGCCAAAACATCTCGTTCAATCATTTCATCAAATACCTTCAAACCACTGTCAACACCACCAACTCACAAATACCCAAAAACCAAAGCAGTAAAAGTAACAACACTACTGTCATATATTTCATCAAATATGCATCCCTTAACCCCCTTAAAACCTTCGAATACCAATCGACAAGAGACAACTGAAATATAATTTTTTTAAATCCTTTTTAAGTTTTTATGGGTTAATTTTCTATTTTGTTAATATTTTAAATAGTTAATTTAGGTACTTTATTTTAAATAGTTAATTTTCTATTTTTTTAATCATTTAAATAGTTAATTTTCAAAGATGAGGTTGATATTTTTTTGAGATAATAGAGGGAAAAGATGAGATTGGAGGTAGAGTTATTGATAGAAAAAATTGGGTTAGGTGAACTATGAATATTAAAGGAAAAGAAATTGAGTTGAGAAGGAAAAATATGGATTGTTGGGTTGATGAAGATGATAAAACTCACTTTCTAGGTTTGTGATTTATGGTGAAGAATGATGAAATTCAAACAAATTCTTTTATAGGAACTAAAAATGAATAGTGTTATATTTGTAGGTACAAAAAATATATTTCCCTTGTCAAAACTCCCGTTTTTATAAGGTTCATTTGACGTTTTTGATAGAAAATAAAGTTTTATGTAAAGATAAGATCTAAACAAATTTTTTTATCAAAAACTAAAATCAAAAACTGTTATATTTATAGAGACAAAAAATATATTTAAATGTTTTTTTTAATCAGTTTAGATGTGAATACTTTAAAGCAGTATAAAAAGTTATATATTAATTGTCAGTACACCACAATCATTTATTGACATGATTTTAGAAATAACTATAATTATAAAAGTCAAACATATTTAACTTTTATGATTATTGATAGTAAAAGAATTATCTATCCTAAGTGTATATATAAATTAAATTCATAATTATAATCATAAATTTTAATTATATAAGATAGATATTTAATCCGAGACGTAATTAATTAATCTAAATTATATACTCTATATATGAACAAAAGAAAAGAAAAAGTGTGAAAGAAAATATTTTACGACTGAAAAATTAGTAAAGAGCTTTCCTATGGGAATATTATACATAATTGAGAATGTAAAAAGAACATTCCTATGGACCGTTACAATTTATAAGAGTCATACGTATTATTCTTCTAATGGAACTAACCAAGAAAGTGGCTGTGTGGAGAATTTGAATAATTCCTTGTCAATTGGAGAACGCAAATTTGGAGTGCAAAAAAGAGCATGATGAGAAGGAGGGACTTTGATAATGCTTCTTCCACTCGTCGCTTGTTTCTTCTGCTTCTCATTTTCTTCTTTTGGTGAAAACTTAGTTTCCAAAGTGGCAGCAGACTTCTGTGGACGAGGATAGAAGAAATCTGTTGGGAAAAAATTGTATTGTTGAAGAGCCATCAAATCAATGTGTATGATTTTAATAATAAAATAAATATCTGAGTATTTGAGAGAGCGCAGACGAAATAAGAGTTTGTAATCTGAATATATACATATGTTGCGGCTGACTCTTCTCTCGATACGTTGTATTCAATGTACTTATAGAGAGAAAAGGGCCGGGGATCCTGCGATTAACATGGGTTGTTATTCGGATTTTTTTATTAGAATTTTTTTTTTTAATTAATTAAATCTCCCACTTCAAAACAAAAATATCAAAATTTATTATTTTTTCCCCATTCATTCATGAGTTAGCAACTCCAGAATATTAAACACATTTAATAGAAGGTAGCATTTTCAAGATGCCACCATGTACTTGTCTTGAATTTTTTTTTTACCTATTATATTAATTGAAAAATTATTTATTTTAATAAATTACAAATAATTATAATATTTTAAAAAAAATACTATTAATAAAATAAATTAAAGTGAAGATAAAAATATGGTTTAGTAGATATGCAGCGTATTGTATTATTTTAAAAACTCTATCTATTTTGTAGATAAATTTAAATTATTTTAACAATTCTATCATGTATGAACAACTCAATTATATTTTATTCACAACTTCCTCCTATTTTTTTTTCTGAATCTAATAAATAAAAATTAATAGTAATAATAATTATAATTAAAAAAAAAAGTAAAATATATTAATAACATGAAACAAAATACATTAAATTGAAAAAAAAAATATATCAAAATTAACGCAGCAGTTGAATAAATGTGCCAAAATAATATAGATTTAATTTACGAATCACTCACAAATCACTTTTTCTGTGGCTAAATTAATTTATAAATTAATGAGAAAATTAATCAATATACCAAATCACATTTAATGAAAAAAAATTAATTTTATCAGTTTGTGATTGATCAATTTGCTATTTACTGCTACTTACCAAATTGTAAGCATTTCGCCAGTTTGTGAATTTACCAAATTTCTCATTTTAGCAATTAATCAATCTACCAAATCACACTACTTACATTTTAGCAATGTGTAAATGAATTAATTTTTCAAATCACAGATTGATTTAGCCGCAAAAAAAGTGATTTGTGAGTGATTGATAAATTGAATCTGCATTACTTTGTTTGTTTTGACATATATATTCAATCGTATTATTTTAATATTTTTTTAGCAAATCACATCTAATGAGAAAATTAATTTTTTTTAATTGTAATTATTATTATTATTATTATTATTTTTATAAATTTTTATTTATTAGATCTAGCAAAAAATAAGAGAAAGTTGCGAACAAAATTAAATTGCTAGTTTATCTACAAACTAAAGAGAGTTGCTATAATGATATAACACCTAATTTGTTTAAACAAACGTACCCACATAGTTACCCTGATTAATTGTAAAATTCTTTAACAAAATATGTATACTTTTACCTTTTAATAATTTGTTTATGAATGAAAATTTAAAATAATAATAAAATACTCTGCAAATTATTATTATGTGGTTGGGTAATCCTAATTATATTAATGAATATTTAATATAGAACAAACATATGATTAAATTGAACTTGTTCAATTTATTTAAGAATAAAAATATAAAATTCAAATTTTTGTATGTATTTCGAATTTTTTTATAAAGTGTTTCATAAACCAAATTGAATTTAGTAGGATAAAAAAATATTTAAAAACAAAATAAGAGAAAGAAAAAAATAGATATTTTATATAAAATGTGGGATATGAGTATAAACATGGGGTAAGTGAAATTTTCACCAAAAAACACAATTAAATCAAAAATATTTAATTTTTTTCTCAATAATTAAATTTTAAATAAAATAAAATTTGCCTTAGTCTTAGTTCAACTGAGACATGTTTGTTAGATTTGATATATATGTAAACAAAAAGTAATAATAATTAAATCTTAAAATAAAATTACTATACTAATTTACTAATTTTCTCACCTCCAGTGTCAATTATCAATATCAAAATGGAGATTTTTTAAATATAGCTTTTACATAGACCTCAACTCCAAGCTTCAGCCGTAGCATATAACATAAATGTGTCTAACATATACAAATATCATATAAACATCATAGTATTTTCTCAATTACTTATTAACCCTAATCATGTCATATTTTCACGTATCTCTTTTGTCTAAACATATAATATTCATAACATATGCACATTTATAATATAATTCTCCTGGCAACATTTCAAAGTCTAATAATAGAATATTCATAACATATGCACTTTTATCATATAATTCTCTTCATGGCAACACTCCAATTAATTATTTCTCACTATTACTTCATGATAAACAAAAATACTTGTCGGAGTCAAATCATAATTTTAAACGCATTATCAATTTAATAAGTTGTCCATATTCATCAATTAACATATATTCACCTTAGTATTATTTCATCAAATCAATTAGATCAACATTCTCACATAATCACTAACCTAGTCAAATATCAATTCAACAACATTTAGATACATAGATCACGAAATCACACATAATCATCATAAAACATAAACTTGTAACAATGGAGTTAGTAAATATCTCAACCATTTAGCTTTTTCACTAACGGTTGCTAGAACTAACATTTCAAACTTTATAGTTGATTGAATTAATATCGTCTATTTCTTCTACTTTCGAGATACAACTCCTCTAGCTATGCTAAATATATAGCCTCTTGATGCTTTGGAATCATCTGATAAGGTATTTCAATCATCGTTGTGTCCTTATCCTTCTAGGACAGTAGAAAATCTTTGATAATATAATCCAAGGTTCATGGCTCATTTTAAGGTTCATGGCTCATTTTAAGTATCTCATGAATCTTTGATAATGTAATACAAGATTTGTTGGTAAACCTCCACAATAGTCACATGGTGTAGGCAATGTTGGGTCTAGTACAATCAATGGCATACATGAAGCTACCAATGATACTCACATATTCAGTTTGTCTAACACCTTCACTAGTGTTTTTGTAAAATTTTACACTTGAATCATATGGTGTGCAAACAAGTTTACAATCAAAGTAATTGTATTTCTTTAAGGTCTTTTAACATAATGAGACCGATCCAAAGAATTTTTCATTTTTAAACTAGTAATCTTGATACCAAAGATTACATTCACTTCTTTGAGGTTTTTTCATATCAAAGTTGTTATACAAAATGATTTCACAATATTTGCAACATGAATATTTGAATCAAATATGAGTAAGTCGTCTATATAGAAATATATGATAGTGTAAATGTTATTTTCAAATTTGTAGTGAGTACCTTTGTGGTTTTCATTCACTTTAAACCCATTCGATACAATCAAGTTATCAAAAAAATTATGTCATTGTTTAGGAGCTTGTTTGATACCATATCCAAACTTATATAAGTTATAGACCTTGTTTTCTTGTCCATGAATCACAAAACCTTCAATTTACTCCATATAGATTTCTTCTTCGAAGTCACCATTTAAAAAGTTGTTTTCACTTCCATTTGGTGTACCACCAAGTTATGAATAGCAAAAAGATAAATTTGTATCTTAATGGATGTAATTATAGTGACCGAAGAAAAAATGGCGAATAAATCTATATTTTCTCTTTACTTTAAAACAATAACTATAAGGCAAGCCTTATATGTATCAACAATTTTATCGAGTTTTAGTTTCTTTCTAAAAATTCATTTACAACCTATCGGTTTCCATCTAGGAAATAAGTCTACTAAATATCAGATCTTATTAATCTCTAAAGAATTTATTTCATCGTTTATAGCTTATTGCCACAGATCTGCATTCAAAGACGACAAAGCTTCTTGAAAATTCTTTGGATCCTCTTGTAATGTATAGGCGGTATAATTGGGTTCATAATACTTAGCTAATTTTGCTCTCTTACTTCTTCGAAGTTATGTTTCACCTTCTTCATTGCTTTCAATGTTTATAATCACGTGAATGTGACTAGTTCCAGTGCCTCCAATATTTCTCGATTTGTTGTTTACTAGATACCCAATGAATACACATTCATAGGTTCTACTGGCAAGTTTAACTCACTTGAGATCAGGGATCCCAACATAAGCCAAATAACCCCAAGTTTGAAGATAAGACAAGTTAGGTTGCCTTTTCTTCAAAATCTAATAAAGAGATGCTTTGCTTTAAGATTTAGGAACTCTATTCAAAGCATAACAAACAATCAATAAAATTTTCCACCACCAATGAGATGCAAAACCAGAATTAGACATAATAGCAACAACCAATTCAGTAAAAGCTTTATTCTTTCTTTCAATTTTACCATTCATTTTAGGCAAATATGGTACAGTTGTTTCGTGTAAGAAAATAAATAACAAACTAGAATCATTCTATGTTACACTATCACTACGAAATCTCTTAACCATTCTACTAAAATTAATTATCAATTTATATTACAAAAATCTTAAACATATCAAGACGCTTCACTTTTACTTTTCATTAGATATATAAAGGTATAATCAGAACAATCGTCAATCAAGGTGATAAAATAATATTTTTCATTTCAAGTTAAAATCTCATCAAGTTCACATATATGAGAGTGTATTAAATCTAAAAGCTTAGATTCTCTAACTATTGATTTATGTGAACTCTTTGTTATTTTAGCTTGACTATAAAAATCATAATTTTTTAAGTTATTTAAAGATAACTTTGAAATTAAACCTAAGTTACTTATGTTTGAAATCATATGTTTATTCACATAATAGAATCTAGCATGTCAAATATTAAGATCACACAACAAGTAAATAGAATGAGACATTATATTAATTTCGGCATTCAACTTAAACACACCATCAGTGGCATACCCTTTCTCAACAAAAATTCTATTTTTACACTACGACAAAAATGATATTTTATAGCACACCTGTTACAGCGCTTACTAAATACAATCGTTGTTGTAAATATTTTTTTAAAATAACGGAGGATATAACATCGCTTTTTTGACAAGCGCTGTTGTAGGGCCATATAGCGTTTGCACATAATGTTTACAAGGCTTTTACAGAGCTTGTACACAAGCGCTGTAAAATGAAGCACCCTTACATAATGTTTTACAGCGCTTTTTGGAGAAGCGTTGTAAAAGACTTGCGCTTTCAAATAATTAAATGACCTATTAAAGCGTTTTTTGGACAAGCGCTGTAAAAGACTTGCACTTTCAAATAATTAAATAACCTATTAAAATGCTTTTTTTTACAAGTGCTGTAAAAGACATGCGCTTTCAAATAATTAAATGACCTATTAAAGCGCTTTTTTTACAAACTCTGTAAAAGACATGTGCTTTCAAATAATTAAATGACCTATTATAGCGCTTTTGTTACAAGCGCTGTAAAAGCCTTGCGATTTCACATAATTAAAGGACCTATTAGAGCGCTGTAAAATTATTCACTTTAAATAAAAATCATTTACTTTAAATAAAAACAAATTTAAAACAAATTTACGAACCCTCATCCTCTACTCTGAGAACCCTCCTCTACTCTACGTACTGTGCGACCATCTACTGTATTTATTAATTTGTTGTTGTGACGAAAATTAATAAATTGTTACATAATAAATTATATAAAATCTTTTCTTTTTTGAAATTTGTTTATCTGTTCTATTTTGGAATCTTTTCTGTTTTGAAATTGTTACATAATAATCGACCTTGGTTTCCAGTTTCTAATATTCGATATGTGTACTATATATTGGTATAATGTTATCAGTAGCTTATTATTTTTGTAACTGCATTTATATAGGTCATATAATATGGACCGAAAATGGATGTCTGTCAATCGATTGTCAAAAGAGTATGAAAATGGAGTGAAGGAGTTTGTTGAGTTTGTAGTGAAGAATGCAAAAGATCCAAATAGAGTCGTTTGTCCTTGTTTAAAATGTTGTTTTGGAAAACGCGTTAGAGAAAATGAATTGAAAGGACTATTAGTATGGAATGGAATTGATCAAAGTTATACATGTTGGAAAAGACATGGTGAGAAAGAAAAAAAAACATTAATTTTGATAATGGTTCGACATATGCTTCAACTAACATTGATACAGATACATATGAGCATTGTAAAAGGTGCATAATAATGCATATATTGAGTGCATATTTTATAGCGCTTTTTCAAATAAGCGTTGTAAAAGGTGCATAATAATGCATATATTGAATGAACCTTTTATAGCACTTTTTCAAATAAGCGCTATAAAAGGTGCATAATAATACATATATTGAGTGCACCTTTTACGTCGCTCTTTTCAATAAACACTGTAAAAGTGCATAATAATGCATATTTTACGGCGTTTTTTCAAATAAGCGCTGTAAAAGGTGCATAACAAGCACGCAATATATCTACATTTTTTATAGCGCTTTTTGATTTTAAAAAGCGCTGTTGTATCTTTTTACATTGCTCGATTCTACAACGTTTTTTTTTTTTTTTGAAAAAGCGCTGTAAATGGTTTAAAAAAAACGTTGTAAAATTCTATTTTTCGCATAGTGTTAGTAATGGTGTACAAATTTGTCCCTATAGACTAAATAAACTATGTCTTGTTCAGATGAAAGCCAAAAACCATATTCTTTCTTATCTTCGATGAACTACAAATCCACATCACCATTTTTTGATACTTTTTAGCTCCAGTTTAATCGGTGTCATGTTTCTTCTTCAAAGCATCCAAAACATATTTAGCAGAGTGACGAGCACTGTAATAATTATATGGGTCATCTGATAATTAGTTAAGAATATAATTCTTGCATAGATAATCTTTATCATTCCATAGTTGTAATTCTTTAGCTTTCTTATATATTTTTTCTCTTGTTTAGCTATTTCAGGAACTATTGGAATGTCATTCTTCAAAACGACAACAACTCTTATTGTATTTAAGAAAAATAACATCTTTTGTTGCCAAAATTTAAAGTGATATCCCTCAAATCGAAACAATTTGTTAAAATTAGAAGCTATAAAACCTGAACCAATAATCTTTTAGTAAACGTGGCAGAAGGAAATGTCTTAAAATTATTTTATTGAGTTTCAAAAAATAGTTTTCAAAAATAAGATTCAACCACCAAATTAATTATGGGGTTGAGTCGGGGACTAGGTCGCTCTCTTTAAGATGCTTTGTGGAACTGCCTAAAATTGTGCAACTAGACTATCAAACACAATGTCTCCAGGATCAAACATCTCAATTACAAATTGTATCGGTATTCTACTAAACTGTAGAAAAACTGTTCTAGAATTATACCCTCAATATGACTATTACGGTCACTCATGAGTATGATATCAATACCACTCCAAATCTGACATGACAATATTTCATCAAAGGCACAAAAAGAAAAGAAGACACAAAACAGAAAAGGGATAAGATAGAAAACTCCAAAAAAATCTCGGTGTTTTGGTGCAAGTTGTGAACTGGGTGAAGTCCTCTATTTATATAGGAAATTGTCAACTTTCTAGAGCAAAAATTGTGTGAGTGGTTTTTGACTAGTTCACAGAAAACAGACATGCGAATTCAGAGGGAAATGGAGGAAGACTCACACACACACAGAGTAATATATTTTCATATTTCTCACTTAAAATATAAAACATAATTTATTTAAAACTTTTGAAATATCCTCAAAATTTGCTAACAAAATTGACCATTGATTATGGTCCGCATCTCAGTAAATCGTGTCTTTAAAGGAAAAACTTAAATCTACATCCAAATACTATCCATCAATCATAACCACCAGATTGTTGTCTCTAATAGCTTCTACATGAGTAAACTAAAAACTCCATGCTTATTCTAGAGTTATCTCTTTAATCAAAATAGATAAATTAAATGTGAGTTCAGCGTTCGATACCATCATATATAATTATAGTTTTTCAACTCTCCGTATGAATGATTTTTGGTTTTGCATCTAACAGAAAGAATCAGTTGCCGCAAATGATGCACAGCTGATATAAAATTTAAGTTAACAAGACAGAAGGAAATGCATGCATTCTTGTAAAGTACCTGACTTAGTGAAAAGCAGCAATCAAACCAAAGGTTACATTAAGAAAGCTGCAAGCACATGTAGGAGAATGCTCCCCCAGAAAAAAATAAAGGCAAACTCTTGGTTATGGAAACAAGAACTTTAATTTCTTATCTTTCAGCTTATAACTAATAAATAAATAAATAAAAAGATAATCACTCCAAGCCACTAACACTAGAATTTGAAATTGAAAAAAATCTTTTAAACTGGTTGAAAATATTTACAAATATTAATTCCATGGACTTGACAGGCAAAGTTTTAGTATGTGAGGAATCACATGATAATACCATCAACACTATCTGTTGACAGTGGGCACCAATTATAGAGAGGAACACAAGCATCAAATATGTGATTCTCCTGTTGTTTATTCCTTCTTCAAGTTGGTATGAGACAGTTAAGATTACTTCTCTAATTCTCACTCCATCCATCTCATTTCTCATTTTTTTTTTCCTGTCTCAAATTATTTATTATTTTACCTTACCAATATAACATTAATTACTTTTTTCTACTAATATACTCTTATTTATTATATCTCAACTAAACAAACTTCTCAACTAATTGCAATTAATAAGGGTATTTTATTAGATGAAACTCATTTTATAATCGAAAATAGCATAACTAAATATTTTTGTACTAATTGCGTACAACTCAAATCAGACCATTAAAATAAGATGGAGGGAGTATCATTTTGTTGTAAACAGTTTTTTTTTCCTTCTGATTAAAGGAGTAGATATCTACTTAAGAAAATGAAATCAAACCAAAATTAAAAAAGTGAAATAAAATAATCTGATGACACCAATTAAATTTCCAGTTTTACCAAATTTTACAGACAAAATGTACCTCATGATAACTTTTCTATTAAATGTCGGATTGATAAAATTCATATTTATACAAAGATATTGTCAAGGTAAAACACATAGAAGAAGCTCTTTCCTAGAATGTGTACAGTATAACTGTACAAATCAAATACGAAGAGTAGATTCACATAAAAGGTAAAAGTGATCAAGTGAAAATTTGTTCCATAAATATTGGAACAAAGAAAACAGAAGGAAATAATGATCTAAGCAGTTGAGTCAACAACTTTTACAGCATCAGTAGATTGTGGCAGAGCATGAAAGCTATCATCACTGTCCAAATCATTGCTAGAAGTAACGCGTGTTTCGATTGAAATCCGAGAATTCATCCCAAAGTTCGTCTAAGATATTGTCTCAAAACTCAGTAAGACGGACTGAATCGGCATATTGGTAGACATGAGAAGCTGCTTTTTTTGGTTATTGGACTATGTGGTCCCACCTCGGAACAAAAATCTTAACATGTTTTGTATGATTTGATCAAATTCAGGGTTGACAGGCAACAATTGGGACCCTGAATACTCCAGCAGAGAGTTTGAGACAGCTATGAAGATTTCTACATTATTGAACAGATACAAGAATCTGAATCTTCGTCGTCGTCTTCTGAGTCACTTACATCACTGCAGACACAATTTGGAGAGCAAAAGTGAGAAAATTATATGATATTATCTTAATAAATGTTGTATATAGGGTTGATTGTTATATATACTCAATTACATTTTGCTACAGTGAAGTTATATTGCAAATTATGAAGCACCAAAATAGACACCAGATACGATGCTGACACCGACATATAAAAACCAGTAATACTTCAATAAAAAGAAAATAATTGAATATAATCAAATGTGTATGTGTCTTGCATCCAAAGAGTCGGTGGTACATAGATTACAAATGCTTCGAACTTGTATCCCAAACAGAACAAAAAAGTTATGTTTTTCTCTTCATGTGTCTTTTGAAATAGATTTTATACGGTATTGGCAAATTGATGAATTGGCCGTCTATCGAATGGGTGCACGTGGATCATATATATATATATATATATCAGTTGAGTTGCAGGTGTTAAAGTTAGGCAAGTATTTTACAAGTCATTACAATATTTTAACAAATGAATCTTTTCTAACTTCAACTACAACTTCTTTTAAACTTGTTTTTCAATTTGCCAAAGATTCTAAGAAGCAAACAAGTGTTCACATTTTTTAACACCATCATGACATAAGCAACTTTTAAGAAAACAAAATATCATTAATTTAAGAAGATTAGTTAGCAAATAAGGGTATGCTGAAGGAGTATTGAGAAGCAGGTCAAAGGTTCGATCTCTGTCGCTAACAAATTGCGACTTTCCCTAACAAATTAACCACTAACCTTGGCCTATAAAAAAAATAAGGGTAACACATAAAAAATGAAAAACCTGAAGTACCCTCCACTTCTATAGGACAAATGTAAAAGAGAACCCTACAAAAAGTAGCACCTTGTATATTACCACAAAGATACCACTATAATTAGACTATTCTATTTCTACCTTAAAGCCTAAGAAAACTTCACAATAGAAAGAGAATTTTATGTTTACTAGATCAAATAAAGACTTGATATAAATTCCAAGGAATGACAACTGAGAAGTTATAAAGGCCTGCCACCAATAGCTATAGAGAGACAATTGCAAGGTAAAGTCATTAATTCAAAACCCTTATGTATACAATCATTTTCAACTGAAAACAGAAAAATAACACAGCCAGAAGCAATCTTCCCAAAAGAATTTTTTTTTCTCTTCTTCAACTATATACAAACATGATGCGAACCCGTTTCACACAGTAGCAATTAACAGAGAAACTAGATCAATTATGGAAAAACAAAAAGTATATTATTCTAAGATAACTGAAGAATGAAAGAAAGTAAAAGAAAAAAAAAATGTTCCAAGTTCCCATTTGGTATGTTGGGAATTTTCAGCAGTGATGGAAAAATCGAAATGTCGAATGAGAAAACAGTGAAAAGAGAACAAAAGCAGGACCAAAACTGTCTAAATTAAGACTACAGGACAGACTACAGAGACCTTCTAAAGACACATAAATACACAATATACAAATTATCAAAGTACAAAGCTTATCTAAAAATATATATATATCAAAGTGCAAATGTTATTTAAACATCTTGTAATACTGTCATTTCAGGTTGAAAGTGTGTCATGTATCTAACGCTTATCGGTGTTAGACACTGATACAACAAAGACACATATAGTTACATTCAATTACTTTCATTTTTTAAATTATTAGTCGGTGTTTACGTGTCAGTGTCAATATCAGGTCTAGTGTTTTTGTCTGTGTTAGCACTTCATAGGTAAATATTAACATAAGACAGAATAATGACACCAGCTCTATCGATTACTTTATTTCTACTTCAACATGGCATTTCAGACAGACACTTGAAAACTAAATCATATTATTCTGGTCCTGATATTATTAAAATAAAACACATTTAATTCAATAAATAATAAACAAATGCTCATCATAACTACATCTTAGTGATCTAACTATAGCTAACTTCTGACTGAGATTTTAATTCAGACATAATGAACATGAAAACGATAGACACCAATGTTTCCAAAGATTTCATCAACATATCCCAGAAAAGTTGCTTATTTGATTAAAACTTATCAATTAACCATAACAATTAACAAAAAATTCCATATACAGAACTAGGTCTAGATTTGCATACATGTCATGTCATCATTACTTTACAACATAAATCTAGCAAACACTCACTACAACACATACTCTAAATTAGGAAGAAAAAGAAAAGTCAAATTAATACATAATAAATGTTCAAGATATAACCAAATGAACATTTAAATTAATAAAACTATAAACAAGTTACTATAACAGGAAAACAAAACAATTCAGATTATTTCAATACACCAAAAATACATTAAACAACAATTAAAAAAAGAAGAAGAAAAAATAGTTACCTTGGTTCATATTCCAAAACCTCAGCAAGCTTATTACCATTCTTATCATTCCATTGCACTTTCCTTCTTGTCTTATCACAGTTCCTTGACATTCCACCTCTCCTAGGTGGCAACAAAGAATTAGAATCACTATCATCTTCACCATTAGCATGATCTTCAACTTTCTCATCATTCATATCATTTTTAGCATCCTTTGTATCCTTATTATTATCCATCAAGAACCACAAACACATAAAAACAAAGAAAAATAAGAAAAACCAAAAATAAAAATTTCGGTAACAATTTAGAGGAATCTAAAGATTTGGAAGAAACCCAGTTGACTAAATATCATGTTCCAACTTTAGAATCTGAGGAAAGATCAAAACTTTGGATTGGAGGAACACAGCCCAAGAAAGAGAGGTCAACGCGTTACGACGGAGCTATCAAGTCACGCAGAGAACAGTGGAAATGGAAAACAATTTAATGAAAAGGAAAAAATTGAGGAAAAAGAAAATAATTAATTAAGGAGAAATTGTTAGATGAGAATCTCAGTGTAAAAAAGAAGGATTTTTTTTTTCTCGAGAAAATGAGGGGGAGAAATTAGATATTACAAAGTGACAACCCATCAGATTTTTTTTATGAATAATAATAGTAATATAAAGGATAATTCACCACACGCAACATATTAGAAAAAGAAAACAAATTGCTAAACAACTTTTAAAGAATTTATGCTTGACTTTAATGTTACTATTAAATGAACTTTTTCTAAGAGAAAAACTTTTTTTATGCTTCTTTTAATAATGTGGAACAAACATGTCTCTAAAAATATCTTCAAGAGCAAAAATCTATTTTTGGAAACTTAAAAAAGGATCAATACAACTCTTCAAAATGGTCCTAATGAGTAATGATTTGTGGGAGGATTATTGTCAAATTGTTCAACAAGATAAAAACTATTGGTTACAACACTATTGGTGATAATAATACTTGTACTTTCACCAAAATCAGGAGAATGAATGAATTTAAGAGTGAATTGGATATAGTTGGAAATTTTATTATGAAGTTTGTCTCATAATGTGTTATAATGCCTAATGTGTTACCCCTAACAGATTTACTTATGATAAAATCTGTGTCTTGCAATAGGCCATTGATTCCCTAAACAAGATGCGTGGAATGAAGGGATTCATGATTTTGAAGCTAGATTTAGAAAAGGCATATGATTGTCGAAATGGAGTTCCATCATGGAAACTTTTGTTTAGTTAAAAATCCCCTTTCAAACTTGAAAATTGATTCACAGTTGTATATTTTCAAATTCCTTAAGTATCAAAATGGAATGGAATGGAGATCAAACAAATGAATTAGCAATATCAATTTATAAGGAAGGGGATTTGAATTGTAAATGTTCCTATTTAAAAAGTCCCGAAAAAACTTAAGAATTTAACTCAAGAATGATTTTGGTTAAGAAAACAGAAAACGAATAACGTTCTTTGGTTTTTACAGAAAACGGAGAACGTTCTTGGTTAGCTTAAAATCAAAGATTCAATTTATATTTTTAACTTAAATGATTAATCAGAATTAATAAATAAGGACATAAGAGAAAGAATACCACACACGGATATATCATAGTTCACCCAACTTGGGTTGCGTCTAGTCCTCACACACGTGAGATTTTCCACTAAGTGTTCAAAACAAATAACCTGTTTGGTTTTACAACACCTAGCTCAAATCAACTTTGATCTGTTACAAACTTAACTTCTTTCCACCCAGAAAGAGATTAATCAGGTCACTTATCAACCTTGATAGGATTTCTTACAATCTACCCAAACTATATTAAACTCTTATAGTTCGAGTTTTACAATAACGATGAGATTATTTTGACAGAATCTGAGAAATCTCAACTCTTGTTTGAGATTCAATTCTTTACAAAGAATTCAGTACAATAATAACATAGTATTGAAATATAATTAGAATTGATTCTTTCTTGAGAAAATGAGAAATTCAAGTATGTGAATTTGAATGATTTAATGAGACTTGTTAGCACTTGAACTTCTGTAATTTCCATGAGCATTGGCCTTCCTTTTATACGTTGTAGGGCAAGTAAAAATGGTCAAAAGAGTTGTTGGTAGTGCTCTGTCAGCTTTGACCAAAACCAATATATATGAATAAATATATTCCACTCTTTGAACACTTTTTGAAATCTGTTTGACTGGACTTATTTCTTCGTTCTTGATTAGATTTCTCTTGTGTTTAATGATCCTTTATACTTCAGATATACTTGTTGATGTTATTGTTTTAATCTGGAGTTTTGATTCTCTCAAAATATCTTGGAGAATGATGATGAACTTCTGCAGAATGTTCATGAAAATTCTGGAGATTGATAATCAATTTGGAGTTCTAGTCTTTGAACTTTCTAGAGATTGATAATCAATCTAGAGGTTTAGTTTGATCATTTCGGATGTCTTCTTGATTAATCTGGATGTCTTGTACATTTCAAGATCGTTTACTCTCTTGATAATCAAGGTGGAGAAGGTTCAGACTTGTTTGAATTTGCTTGATTCATGACATTTTCTCTTTGTGATTCAAATGGTTTCTTTGATTAGAATGGATCCTACTAGATCCTTGTCAAGTACTGATAACATAAGTGTAAATTCCATAGGCATAATCTTCTTTGAACTAGTGGAGATTGATTGATCTTGGGGTTGTGATGATCAACCTTGGTCATGGAGAAAATTATCTGTTTTTACAAATTTTGTCCAGAATATTCTCCTTTCTTATTTGTTCAATTTTTATCTTTTATTGATGATTTTTTTGCTTTGCTTAATTCATATCTTTGAATTAATCCACTCAAAAGTATAAGTTAAATTAACATAATATTTAGAATCATAATTAATATTCTTAATTAACCATTGTTTATTTTCATCAAAACGTAAATTAAGAGTTTTTCTTAACAATCTCCCATTTTTTTATGATAACAAACATGTTAATTTAGATTTTAATTCTGATTCTAATTTTAATTTTGAAGAGCTTAAAAGTTCCCCCTCAATTTATGCAATAAGTGGTTTTGGTAGAAGATTAAAAACATGCATATAATTTCAACATAAACAGTTTCCATTAATTCATTTCAAAGATACAAAATGTCGTATTTGCAGTAACATATACAAAAGTTCCTAATTACAAAAGGACTTCTATAATTCAGAATAAAAACTAACTTAATTATTCCCCTTTGTCATACAAAAAGGAAGGACAAGAAGAATCCTATTTAGCAAGCGATGGAGAAGAACATTCAGATGATGAAGATTTTGCAGGGTCATGGGTCGGCTGAGGAATAGGAGAAGGATGAATGGGGGGAGGGTTCAGCCCCAGTTTGGGAGCAAGTTTCTCTGGCATCCAATTGTGTAATAAATTGGTTTACTGATCATGCTGAAGCTCGGGTGCCATGATTATTTGAAGGGCAGCCATGATTTCAGTGTTTGATGGTTCAGCCTTGGGAAAAGGAGCAGGGAGATGAGTGGATGTAAGAGGAGTGGTAGCAATAATTATGGTCGAGTGAATAGGGGAAGTGCAGACAGGTGGAAGAGTGGCAAAAGAGGTAGCCACTAGGGGTAATTGATCAGAAGATGGTTGTTGGTTTATGGATAGGCCATGAGTGTTTGGAAGGATTAAAAACTTATTGATTCCAAATATGGAGGAACTAGTTTTTGTGGGGAAATGAAGAGACGAAACATGACGTTGATATGATGATTAGGAAGTAATGTACACAAGTCATGTGGTGGAGAGTGGAGTATTTATGAGTAAGAGAGGAAGTCTGTGGAGGATAGAGTTGATGGTTCAGGAAAAATAGAGAAATTAAGAGAATTGATAAGCTCTTCTAGAGAACGTTCTCGATTTGGTGCAGAACATTTTTGAGCAGGTTCAACTACTGCTTTTGTTGATTATTCATGTGATTGGTGTGGTGAGGCTGGGGCGGGTGCAGGAGCAGTTTTTCTCCTTGCTGAGTGGTTCCTTTTTAATGATTTTGGTGGGAAATAGGGTGCAGGAGCATTCTTTTCTGATGTGGTTTTCCTCATGTGAGATATGTACTTTGAGAAAAACTTGGACATTTTAATGAGGTTTTTCTCATTTGTGAGAGGAATTTGGAAGTACCTAAATATTTTGGTGAAGATCATCCCATAAGGGATTGTGTTCTTTTTGTAATCTTTGGTAGCAGCAGTTATCATCTAGTGGATGATGATGCGGGGAAGGTTGAGACATTTGCAATTTTGAAGATTGTAGATAATCAAGGTTTCATTGTCAGATACATACTTATGAATTCCACAGTGGGGAAGTATGGCATGTTGGCTAATGCTGTTGAAAATCTTTGGAAGGGGGTTTAATTTAGGTTGAGAGATAGGGAGTGGACCCTTCTTGAAATAAATCAGATATCACCTCTATCTATTTTAAGTTTAGAGCATCATACCATTTGCTTCCAAAAATGGCAATACCTTATGTTGGAAGGTCAAGAATGGAAGCCAAAATGTCAAGTGTTGACCTGATTTCAATCCTTTTAACTATGGAAACTATGAGGGATTTGTCAGGAAATTCTTGGCTTGACAATAAAAAGCTCTAACCACATCTGGATAAAAGCATTCAAATGTTTGCAAAAATTAAGTCCACCCCAAAGCATCAGTGTGATGTTTGACTGCATTTCCATCCACAATTAGGTTTTCCAAGACAAAAACTCTTCCAACTCCGATAGGGTGTTGAGCCCGTTTTTCTTTGAAGAGCTTTGAGATTATGGAAGGAATGAGAGGAGGACTGTGAAGGTTGGATTTTTTGGATGGACGAGAACTTTGTGGGGAAGATTCTAAGGTTGTGGACGAGGAATGTTCTAGAGTGAGAGAACGTTTTTTTTAGTGAGGGAGAGGGTTCATGAACTAGAGAACGTTCTTGAACTGGAGAGCATTATGGGTTTGATGAAGGAAAGGGTTCACGAACTAGAGAACGTTCTTGAGAGGGGGTTCAACATTTCTCAGTTTCTGTTTAGGGACAGTTGATTTCCTTCTCTATGGGTTTATGATATTATTTTTGGCTAGGAATTGAAAGAGTGTGATGGTGGTTTTTATTTTCAAGGATCGTAGTGTTGGTTTGGTGGTTTTAGGAGAAGGTTGAGATGGTTTTGTGAAAGAACAAAAAATATCATTGATTGATCTCCATTTTTGGTTTGGTGGTGTTGATTGAGAAAGTTTAGAAGAAAATGATGATTTAGACGGGGTGATAGGTTTTGAGGGTTTTGTTGGAGTCGTGTGTGGAGGCGTTTCAGATTATTCATCAGTTTCAGAATTAGAGATGATGAAGAGCGTTGGTTTGATGTTTGGGGCTTTTGAAGTTCCAATTCCTGTCTGGACACGAATAGAGTGCTTTTTGATTGTTGTGGGATTGAGGGCAGGTTTTCGTAAATGTGGAGGAATTTAAGTGAGGTTTGGAGGAGGATATGCATAGAGAAGTGGAAGGACTATGGACACATGATTTGGGTTAATGGGGTTAAGGTTTGATTATGGGGATGATGAAAGGTAATTTGAGAAGGTTGTATCAAAAGAAGTTGTTGGTGGAGTTGGTCTTGGTGGTGGAGAAGGTGAATGACTCGTGGAGGTTGATGATGATGGTGTGTTAAGACATGTGTTTTTGCATGGAGATGTCATAGTGCACGCCATTGTTGTGTTTTGAGAAAAGGATTTGGAGAAAACAAAGTTGAGGGAAAATGAAGGGTTTTGATGTGGTTCAGTTTACAACAGAGTTTTTGATTTTGAAGAGAAAATGCAATGATGATTTGAACCTAGAGAAAGAGAAGAAATTGGGGGCGGGAAGTCACTTGACAGCGTGTCAGTGCACTTTTTGAAGACAAGAAGAAGACACGTGCATTAAATGCAAAGATTTTCCTTTTCTGTGAGATTTGAATTTAGATGGATTGCTTCTGGTTGATGTTACTTGGAACAAATTTGTACCATTGAAGATGTCTTTGTTAGCTTAAAGACAATTTATTGATATGTTATCTACTAAGGATAATTTGCTCCAGAGGGGTGCGTCAATTTAGATTATCAATTGTGTGTAGGAGGTTGTAATTGTGTGGAAACATTTCAATATTTGTTCTTTGTGTGTCCTCTTTTTAGTCAAATTTGGATTGAATTTTTATATTGGTTAGATATTAGTTGCACTTTTCCTAATAATTGTGTGGCTCATGCTCAACGGTTTATTGTGTTAAGTTCAAAGTACAAAATTTGTTTGTCAAAGTTTTCATATTATTTGGTTAGCATGCATCTGGAAACATAGGAATAACTTAGTTTTTCGTCAAACAAAAAGGACTCACAATTCTATTTTTAGGTTGCTCAAGTTATTGTCTTGGTTTTATATTAGATTATAGGTGGACAATTTTTCTTATGACCATCATTTGAGTTTGAATTTGATGATCTGTTTAGGATATTCTATTAGATAATTCTTTGTATATTTAAACTCTTTTGGATATATTTTGTGAGACCGCATTGAGTATGAGTCTCTTCTGTAGTGGACTTAGAAAGTATTTATTCAATGTTCACGGCATATCTTGTATGATGAATAGTTGTTAATAATATTCTCCTTTCATTGATTAAAAAAATAATTTTTCTTTAACTTTCTTGTTTTGTAATAATTTTTTTTTCTTCTAAATTACGTAATATTACAAACTTGTAAATTATATCTGTTTTACACAATTACTTTATTCATTGACACAAATTATTTACTAAATTTTAATATCTCTATTTCTAAATATAAACTTGAGGTTTTTCTTTATACATTTTTACTATATCCTTTTCAATTTTGTAACTATATTATTTAACTCTTTATTAACATATGATTCATACATTCTTTTTCTATAATCTGAATACTACAATCAAAATATTAGTTAAGTATCTCTTTTTAACTACAAACTAATAAAACAATTTAAATTACCAATACATTTAATACTACAAACAACTTTATTAATTTTGTTGTGAATTAATCAAAACAATGGTAAGATAAAGGAGAGTAGAGATGAACGAGGTGAAGAGAGAGAAAAAAGAAGAGAGTGTGAATAATATTATTCACTTATTGTATAATTTCTATTACAATGTTAGTCTTATTATTTATGGCACAAATAAATGAGCATTTATTAATTGGTCTAGTGAGCCTAATATTCATGTGTCTCATTAAAACCTTACTAGAAATAAAAACCAGTGAAAAAAAAAACTTTAGTGAAGGAAATATAGTACATCATTTCTATGAGAATTGCCTCATTAAAATCCTTACTAGAAAAATCATATGGGTCAAAACCACGGTGAAGAAAAAAAGAGTGCATAACACATTTATTTATCCTCCTCATGTAGACATTTATATTTGAGACGATGAATTGACTGCTAAGTAATCGTTTGAACTTGTTGCTCAAAAATTTCACTTGACGGTAACTTGTAGAAGGATTTGCTCTATCATCTTTACTATAATCTTCTTCAAAATAATTGCATGTGATATTATTCTCGTAGAAACTTTTCAATAACCTTTTCTAGAAGAAAAACCACAAATCTCTTGTATTTGTTGAATTACAAACTTCAACCAAAATACACTCTTACTACAAGAATTACTTGAATCTACTAAGACCAAAAGCCTTAGCAAATGCTAAAGAAAAAACCCTATGAAACATTGCGTTTTTGAGGGCCAAAAGATCCTAGGTAAAACATTTGTCAAACAACAATTCTGAGGGTCAAAGCCCTCACAAAATTGCTTTTAGAGTGAGAGAAAAAGTGAGCTTTCCTAGGGCCAAAGTCCTCAAAAACGTCTTGGGGTTGATGCTCTTATATTATCTCAACAATTCTCTCCCATGATCAGCATATCATTTGCAAATTGTAAAAGAAAGATACGAAACTCATTTGAGCCCACCTCAAAACCATTGAACCGGTTGGCTTCCACATAAGCACTAAATAGAACATTCAGGCCCTTAACAACTATTAAAATAAAAAATGAGAGTAAGGGGCACTTTGTCTCAATCCATTCTGCATAGCAAATTCTTTTGTAGAAATCCCATTCACTATTGAAAATACAGCAAAACTAAATCTCTTAAAGAGGAGTTTTGTTGTCCATACCCGATTCACACATAGACAAAACATATTATTATCATCGCTTATTTTATTGACTTTAAGGATATATATCTAATTGTATTAATTGGAAAAAATAAATTTAATTAGACACAATTATTTGAACACATCATTTAGACACACAATTATAAAAATATATATTATTTATAATCAGAAGCAGTATGTGTGTGACTAAATTTGTGTCCAAATGCTTCTGATTACACAAGACTTTCTCTTGCTGTAAAACTAAAGCGTCTAATAGCAACAAAGGAATGGGGTGGTGTTATCACCACCAGTTTGCAACAAATAGTCATTTTCACCACAAAAAGTGTGGGGTTCAAACGTTGTACACAGAGAGGTACCTTTTAGCACTTACCTAAAAGGCAATCCACTGAACATGGACACAACATTCTTACTATTAATAAATGAGAAATTTCTGTACCAATATTTAACATACCACAGATTTTCTCTATTGAGTTCTGACACCGAAAAGTACTTAATTGGTCATAAGGTTTAAATATACACATAAAAATATATAACATTTAACTATTTAAGATATATATATATATATATATATATATATATATATATATTTAAAATATACCTAATATAATGTCTAAAGTTTTGTGATTATATAATAATTTTTCCCTCATATTTTTTCTGCATCTAACATGATTTGCGTGAGTGAAAGATATACATTTTTGGGTATACCTAATATTATAATGTCTAAATGTCATGAGACCCTAAATTTATTATTTTTAGATATATATTTAGAATTTTTAAAATCTAATTTTTTTTAAATATTAAGTAAGTCCCTAAACTTATTAATAATTTATAATTAGCTGAATTAAACAACTATTTTTTGGTCCATAAACTGTCAAATAATTTAGAAATTGAGTCATTGAACTACAGACTATAGACTCAAGATCTAATATTTTACCAACTAAAATAATATATAATTATAAATAAGTTTGTAACTTAATTGATAATATCATAAACTATTTAATTTGAAGGTATTGTTTTTTATTAAGTAAACTATTTTGTGTAGGTCTAAAATCCTAGCTACAGTGGCTTGGTCCTTCGCCGGCCCCGTAACTCAATTAATTTAAACTTTTAGAAACTTAATTACAAATTAATTTGAAAAATTCATGGATGAAATTAAAAACAAGGACCTAATTATATACTCCAGGATAAAATCTAGTTCAACCGATTTTAAAATCACAAGAAGTACAAAGTTTATAGAGATCAAAATAAAGGTACAATTAATATTATGTTGTTAATTAATATATAATTATTCATGAATGACAAAAGATAAATATTTCAATAATATATGAAGGAGTCGAATTGAAGTGAAAGTGACTCACAAATATTGAGTGGAAGAGGGTAGTGGCTATGTGAATTTGCTTCAAAGGTTACCAAACATGATTACAAATTTACAACACCGAACTTACATTCCACTCAAAAAGTTCATTATCATAAAACAGTTGAGATAGTTTCAGATTTTGTATATATAGTTCTCAACAAACAATAAAATGTGTATTCACACAATTTGAGAAGAGAAAGAAGATATTAGTTTTATCATAATGGCATGCATTGACAGAGCATCTCCTGCTCTGAAGCATTTACTACTCAAGTTGTATTGGTAAGAATATATATTTGTTTACATTTGTAATTTGTTTGTGTTCTTTTCTTTTTGTTTGTTGCATGGTGTTTTTATTATATTTATTTACATTTGTAATTTGTGTTCTTTCCTTTTATTTTTGTTACATGGTTTTTCCGTGGTGTGGTGTTTTTTTAATCTTTCATATAGAAATTTTACTCTCTTGTTTTTCGTTCTTATAAGCATTGTGGTGAAGCCAACACACTAAATACAGAAGAAAAAAAGATGATAGTTTAAGTTCAAATTGGTGTATTAACATATCAAATGTCACTATAACTACTATATGAGTTATGTTACTATATATATACCATTTTTTTGTGATAGTTTATTTCCATAATTTATTAATTTAATCATACTAATAATTCAATTCATATTTACTTTCGGTATAAAAACTTTTGATATTGTCAATCGATTATAATTATATTTAATTTTAATTAAAATACTTTCAACGTTCATACATGATCGATTGTAATTTGTTATCGGTGTAAAACTTTATAGATCGTACCATAATAATCATTAATCAAACTTTGTTTACCATCCAAAACCTTCGGATTATTGGATCTCATTTTCCTTGAGAATGAGAATGGGCTAAAGATAGAAATATTCATATTAAACATTCTGAAAAATATGAGAAGAAAACTCTTAGAGCATCCACAATCAAACTCCCTAATTTGAGTGATTAAATGATTACATCATTCATTTTATAATTTTTAATCATAATGTTTAATAGACACTATTTTCTTTAATCTAACACCTCAAAAAAATTACTAAATAGATTCTACTAACAATTTTATATATTACATTTCAACTATATTAATTTATTTTAATATAATTTATTAAATGAAACCAACAAAAAAAAAGTAAAAGACTAATGATACTTCTATAATCACTATTCTTCATAAAATACCCATTTTAATTTATTTTAATATAATTTATTAAATGAAACATACAAACAAACAAACAAAAAAATAAAAAGACAAATGATGTTTATATAACCACGCTTCTTCGTAACCAACCTTATTTTTTATTCTTCTATAAACATATTTATTTAACATAATACATATTAAAAAAGTTACCTCTTATTATAGATACGTCTACCACATTCTAGCACAAAAGTCTTATTCAACATGACGTATTGCCAAAACACTTGAAAGATGCATCATATCTCTTCCTTTTGACATCGCTATTCTTTGATATAATTTTGGCAGACCAAAAGTGTATTTTCCTGAAAAGCACTCACTTTGTGATGTGTCTTGAAAAACTTATTACATGGAAAGGACATAAAAAATTATCCTCTGAGTTTTTGTTGTTATTGATGTTACTACGTATTCTTGTAAGTTTATTTATTTTCAAATAATTTAATAATTGAACTTGTATAGTTTTAATATAGAGAAATGAAAAAATTTAGATTTAAAATCTAAATTTCATATTTTGATATTTTTATAATTATCAATTAAATTATACTTACATGATACAATTTGTTGAAGTTTAATTAAAGAAAAAATTAAACTCGTCTTTTTTTGGAATATTTAAAAAATATATCACACAGACACATAGTCTATTTTACAAAATAAAATGCACCACCCTTATTTGTTGAGAATATTACGGATACCTCAGTTCTATCTAAATGATATACACACATCCCTTGTATTATTAAAAGTTTTGCTTAAGGTATACCTAATTGAAAGTTAACTCTTGAAAAGTACAACAATATATTTAAAAAATGACATCTCGCAATGTGTCCTCTTTTATACACATCAGCCAATGATTAAAATAAATGCCTTAACATATGGTTATAGAGTCTAATTATTTGCAAACTGAGTCGTAATTAATTGATGAGAGATTAATATTTTGTTAAAAAATATAAAGCGTGTGTGGACCATTTAAGATACCTTAGGGTAGCTGAAATTACCTCTCAATTATATCAATAAACTAACTTAAGTTATTCATCTAATAAAAAATAATCTAGAAATTCAACTAGTGGGCGCAAGATCATATATTATAAATGTTATTACAAAAAATAATAGCATAATTATTTCTAAGCAAAAAATTGGAAACTAAAAACTATACAAACTTATATCTATAAAATTGAAGACGAGACATATATAAATTATATTTTTTAATGTATCTTTATAAGAGATGGTAAATTTTATAATAATTAAGTCACACAAATGTGAGGTCCTAGATTCGAACCAGAACAAGACATACAACTTAGTAATATCAGCATTTGTCAGTTGAGTTAAAACTTTAGGACATCAATCCATAATTTTTAATACTATGAGAAACAAAATTATTCAATAGCTAGTAACAAAATAGGTAAGTTAGTGCTCCCAATTATATGAACATAGATCTACCCTGCATATAACTATATAACCTTCTATCTTATTGCCTCCCAAGTCCCAATTAAGGATTTTTCTTTTCAATTTGAAAATTTAAAGTATAAGTGGAATCCTTCATTAAGCATTTGGAACACATAAACTTCAACAGTCATGCTCAAACTAGAACAAGATAGTTTCTTTGTTGTAATGCTGATTTAGGAAATGTTGTTGAAGTGCTTGTCCATGATTTTGCAGTTCTGAGAAGTCCATTGAAATTGATCATCACTTATACGAATTTGGATCACTGGAATATCATATTCAGGTGAAACTCTCTACTTCCTAATACTTGAACAATGTGATCACTGAATTTTTGCTGCTTCTAATTATTAACCTCAGTCTGAGATTAATGGTGAAATGCATATAAGTATTTAGCATTTCCAATGTCGGATTTTACTAAGTTTTTATAGTTAGAAATCTGTTTTGGTGATCGTCATCATTAAAGAGAGACACGTTGTTCTAAGAATAAATTGTTTTAAGAATAGTCGGTATATAAGAAATGACTGGGATTTTTATATATTAAGATTAACCACCATTTTCATTTTCATTTTTGAAAGTATAAGACGTGCGTTATCATTATAGTTTTTGACTCTACAAAAAACTCAAATTAATCTTTGAATCATTAAAAATAATTTCTGAAAAATGCAACTTATTGTTATAAAAGTTCACGAACAATACAATTTACTGTTAAAATAGATCATGATCGTTATAACAACAAAGACTAAACTAACTGATAATTTTATGATTCGAGGACTAGTTTGAGTTTTTTGTTTAGTCAGATATTAAAATGACAACGTTATACATTTTATTTTAGATTTTAATTATGTCAGTCAAGATTCGAACTTAAGTATTCTCAATTGATTCATTCTTAATTGAAATTCATTAACCACTTTAATTCAACCACCTAGTTAAATCAGTTAGAAGTATTTGATAATTTCTCTTTTATTTTACAGTCTCAAGTCTCTAATCCACTAGTGGCCTACTTGTCAATATCAATACCTCCTCTATGCCATGGAGTCCTATCAAATAACCTTTCTCCACACACCATTGAAAAGGTAAAGGGAATTTGTCCTAATCTTGTGGAGATTACAGAACCTACCAAAGAAGGATATCAGCTTACTCTAAAGCTTAACCTCAATCAGATTCCTAGAACCAAAGGTGTGTTTCCCTTAATTAACTTGCAAGTAAGGTTGCAAACCTTCCATCCAACTCAATTATAGATGTAATAATTAGTTATTAAATAGCAAGATCAATCACACAATTATGTCACTGCATAGTACACACATACATTAGTGTTTCTAGGCTTTTATTTTGTAAACTAGCAAAGTGATGTTTAGTTTTCTAGTTTCCTTTTAAACGATAATTGGTTTTGTTTGAATATGCTTGCATCATAAGCATTTGTCATATAAGTATTTATACATAAGCTATTTCTAACAGGATATAAAATCAAATAAGATTGTTTTCATCTAAACTATAAGCTACTTTCATAAGATATCCCGAAGAACTTATGAAAATAAGCTAAAAAAAATTGATAGACACATCATAGGTTGCTTTTGTAAGCTCTTCCAAACAATATCATAAGTGTTTACGCACTAGAAAAACTCAAATAAGCCGATATAAACATGCTCTAACTAGTGAATCGAAAGTTGTTAATTAGTACTTATGTTTTCATGAACTGTTCACAAATGTTAATTTTGCTACACCATACATTTGTGTTCAAACAATGAACCTTAAAAGCTTAGTGAATTAAAAAAACTCTATATAGCTTGTCAATGTATGGTTTTTACATCAGCTAACTTGAAATTTTAACCTGTTTGATGATGCACAATTCTTGTTCCAGACTATGTCAAGGTCATTGAAGATATTTCCACAGTTCAATCGGTAATTTTGAGTTCACAGCTGAAAGAAATATTGTGGAATGTGAATTCTGATGATGCAGCTCAAGGGATGTACAAACCTATCAAACTAGTTTATAATCCAAGAGAACCCTTCTTTGTCATCAAGCAGGTAATCAAATCTTTTAACTCGTCATTAAGAATTCCATAGAAGAAAAGCAAGAATGCTAAGTATAACACGGCCTTCAGACTTTGAAGGAGTTTGAGAAGGGGGTCCAGGGTTCAATCTCTGATCCTGACTACTAACATAACATACTAACAACATTTGTCTATCCAAAAGAAAGTATAACATGAAATGATATGATACAAACAACATAAGGGATATATATTTCAAGTATACTGTGTATTTAGAAAATTCAGGACCTACATCAAATGATGATATTGATATGATATCTTGTTAATCACAGTTCTAATATTTTCTATGCATGAACTCATTCTATGGAAACCACAATTACTAAAATCTTGCGAGGTAAGTAAAACAAGTAGAGAAGTTGTGAAGAAATCTAGCATATCATTATTAATCAAATATTTCAATTTGGAGCAACTTATTGCATGTTTGGATTGACAGCGAATTTGACAGAATCACACTATGCTAGCATTATTTTAGCAAAAATTACACTTTGAAACTTCAACAAAATCACACTGCCATTATGATTTCACCAAACACGCCACCTGTCCAAACATAAACTTACTGATTCTCAATAAATCACAGTTCAAATAGTTACAAACTATTTATGAAACCTCTATTCCTTCCATATTTTGTAATCTTCTAACAAGTCTTTCCGAATTCAGTTACATTCCATACAAAAATGATACATTTAATAGTAACTAAAGTAGTTCACATTCTAAATTGATCATATAATTCATGTTGCATACAGCCACAAAGAATCATAGCAGTATTCCCAATTCGTTTCCGAGAGAAGTCCGACGTCATTATTGCAACAACTTTCTTTCAGGTTTGCCGCTAAGAAAGCACAACTAATAAGTAATTTATTATTTTATTTTCAACTCATTTTGTTTACTACCTATGGCAGGAGCTCATGGATGTTGGAAATTCAGATAAATGGACAAAGGCACCACCTTGCACCTGGTCAGCCATTCCTCCACCAGAGTTGAGAGGAGAAGCTTTTAAGGATTTAAGTACCAATGGAGGGTTTTTCTCTTTTGGTATAATATTGTCCTCCATTAATAACTCCATCAACTATACTTCCCTATACAAACCATAAATTGATTACACTATCATAGTTTTGAACTCATTTAAGTAGAATGAGATCCAGAAGAAAAAAAATGTTGAGTAATATGGACTTTGTTTAGAGTCTCACATTGGATGAGATATGGTCTGAAAAATTGTTAATAAGTGGGAGGCACCCCTCACCTTGCAAGCAAGTTTTGTAAGGGTTGAATTAGGTCAAACCCAAATTTTAATATGGTATTAGATATTATTAAGATCTATTGCGCTACCCACTATCAGGCCACTCAAGTCGAGCTTCAGACGCCAAGTCCTAGACGTGAGAGACTATACTAAGAGTTCCACGTTAGATGAGATATGACCTGAAAAATTGTTTATAAGCCAGTTTTGTAAGGGTTGAATTAGGTCAAACCCAAAATTTAAGATATTTCAATACATATGTGACTAACATTTGTTTTGTTTTTTAATAGATATCTCTTCTCGGCATGTTGAAGGCAATAGGCTAGACAAAACTGTCTGGAATCTATTAAATTTTAATGCCTATGTTAGATACCATGTAAAGGTAACAACAATAATAATATTGTTTCGCTTCCAATTGAAAATCAAATTGATGCTGACATCTTTGACTGACATTGTACAACAGAGTACCAAAGGTTTCATTCAAAGAAGGATGAGGAAACGTTTGGAAGATTTGGTTGAGGTACAGAAGCACCTGAATTGCAGCCATAACTTTATTGTTTGAACAAAGATTTTTTAAATTTGATTTGCAAAGTGAGACCTAAATGGGATCCATTTAAGCTCAAATATTGATGTAAAAATAGCAGCACTATAACACCATAGCGTAGCGGAATTTGATCAAAACTACTATTTTTTGCAATCTATAATTGACACCAGTATGCTCAAAGTGCCTACTAAAAGGCATTTCATATGACAGAAATAATAATGTTTGTGTTACAAAAAGACGTTCACTATAAATACTTAAACCTTGTTGGAAAAAATGGTAATCCTTTCGTCTTACATGCAGGTTCTTCACCAAACAAACTCAGAAGAAAATGAGCAAGCCAAACAAGTGAAACAACATGAAGGTCAGTTTTCTGCTAACCACATTCTAATACTTGATAATAAAATATTACAAATTAAGAAAAAAAACTTATACTACTAACTTGTATTCATAGATATGGATGAATGTAATATATAAAGTAAGAAAATAAGAAATTTTTTAGACAGTGTGCATATTTTTCATTTACCATTTCTATTCAACATGCAGGATGTAGGTATACCAATAAACTAGTCAAATCATCAAAACACATCATGAAACAAAGATGGTGCACCTTGGGAAGAAAAATAAAGAGGATTCATTTCCGACTTAAAATTCCTGGATTTGCACGATTTCGTCAACGTTGGTTGAGGTTCCCAAAATTTTCTTCAAAAAAATATACAAAATTGGAGTAGATATTTTTGCAGTCATGATTGATTGATTTCTTATGGTATATACCTGGAAGATATTCAGTGCACTATTTGCTCAAGTGTATTGTATATTGTGTATAATTATAAAATTTTATCTGACTTTAAACTACTTGATTGTAAACAAAAGAGAGGATATTAATTTTTGAAGACAATACATAGTTTAAGATTAACATTAATGTCCGGATATCATTATGAAGTTTTATGCTGAAATATTCCACAAAAGATTAGAGGAATCCCCTCAAAGAGGTTAATAATTATACTATGTTTGTTTGGTTTGAGTATTCAGAATGTGTATGTCTGAAGAGTGAAATGCTATAACAAGTCTCTTACCTCACTTTTTCATAATGTCAGTTAATACAAATTTAACGGTGTTAGTGTCAGTATCGTATTTGTTTCAGTGCTTCATATAGATATGAGCAACACCATTGATATTTTCACCTCAGAATATTCAGTTACTCACCAATGATCTACAAGTATTACTATTTATTTCCACCTTAGAATTGCTAATGTCATGAACCAATTCTTCCAAAAGTTTAAGCTTCTACGTGAAAGCACATAAATGATTTTTTAAATGTTACATTTCTATAATGTTCCTTCATGCACAAGCCCTTTAGGCATATGAAACAAGGACATAGTATATGTAAATCTCAGTCATAACCTAAGGTTAAAGCTCTACTTGGCTACCTCCCTAAGAAGATATAAAACAACCATCTTTCATTATGAAGGTATAACAATCTCTCTATCTACACCTCTTCATAATATTTTTTACTGACTAAAGCATCGGAATGGGACAAGAGAGCTTCTTTTCTAACTCTTCCTTGCAGATACCTGAGAGAATAGTTCTAAATTGCGATCGATTGTAGTTGCAATATAACAGTTTTAGAGGTGTCAACAACAACATCACAATTGCAGTCGCAATTTAAAACTATGCCTTAGAGTTCTTGGACCTGAAAAAAGAAAGAAGAGGCTCGACCGATTCCAAAGATCCAAGACCCAACCACATTGGATACAACAAAAAGTATAAAGATTCAATATTAAAGATGTAACACAAGATCACATTATCATCAAGAATTCTCCAAATCCTATAACTTTCATTGATTGTAAACATATATATTGTTCAAACTAGCTTGACATGAAACATTGCTACAAAATCAATTAAACAACAAACTAATCAAAAAAACCATAATCACTGCCTACCTCGAAGTTTCAAAACACAAATGATTCACATTGCAAACTTTCCTTCTTTGTTTCCATGCACATTTCACCCCATCTCCAGCTCAGAAAGATCACATATCCTCATATCAGTAGATTCAATTTCAGCCAGCAACAGTCCCTTCGCCTCGCTGCCTCTCAAATTCCGGTTACTCGCCAACACGCCAAACAATCCAACACCCAAGAATAACACCACAACAGCATGCAAAGTGAACAATAACTGCATCATAACAACACCCCTCAAATTATCCTCATCAAGATCACACTTAACATCCACACTCTCGATCTCAGGACTCAAAATGGAAATCTTTTGACACCCTTTCAATCCAAAAACATTAGTATACAAAGAAACCCCAATTTGCAACAACCAAGTTCCTTTAAAAACCAATCCACAAGACAACAAAAACTCAGCAAAAAAAGCATTAGGCTTAGCAGATAAATAAAAACATGAAACAGCACACACAAGACTCAATCCACCTAATAATCCATAAACAACACCAGCAACACCTGAAATTCCTTTATCCATCACAGAATACTCCAACAAAAAAACAACCCCACCAAAAACAAAAACAAAACTTTCACTAACGAAAATTGAGTACGAGGCAAAATATTCAAAACCAATTATCAATATGATCATGACCCAGAAAGCTAAAACAACGAATGATTGTTGAAAGAATGAGAATCTATAAGTGGGGTGTCTAGAAAATGAGAGAAAGAGAAAAAACTCAGAGAATGAAACAATGGGTAAGGATATGAGAAGAAAATAAAGATCGAGATTTTTCCATTTTGGGTCAGAGAAATACCAGAGCTTGGATCGAAAGTGTGATGGGTTATGGAGGTAGAGAGAGGATGAAGAGAGTAAGCGACGAATACCAATGGGAAAGAATAGGATAAAACCTGTGAAATTTGTCGCTAAAGATGCCATTTGTTTTGTTTTGTTAAGGTTGTTGTTGTTTTATTTCATTTCATGTCTCTCTTTTCATTCCTTTGAAGGTTTTGGTAATGAATGTAAGTGGAATTGAAAATTATTGGCGTTGGCGAAATTAATTGTGTTTGTTTAGTTTCTAAGATGATCTTCTGTGTGTGACTATTTCCACTCCTAAATCTACACTACCAATGTTCACGTCCCCTTCATCAAACTCGAGGTTCTTTATGAAAAAAAAAAGTAATTTTGATACTTATATTTAGAATTTGTTTATTACAATTTTTTTTTGTAAAATAATTATATTTTAAAATAAATAATAATTTTGAAAGTTTGTTACCATTTTTTTTAATGAAATGAAAATTTTGAAAAAATAATCTAAATTAAAATGAAAATTTATTTTATTAGTTTCTAATAAACAATTTTTATAATTGATTTAAAAAAAATATTCTTAACTACGACATACTAACACAATATATCTTTTATTTTTTTAAAGATAACAGATAAATTATAAAATACTAAAATCACTCGATTTAAGAAGGTGAGTTATGTATCACATTAAATTATTAAATAAAGTTTTAAAATATTTTTTTTTTAAAACAAAATATATTTTTTTTACAAAACAAAATATATTTTTAATGTGATTAAATATATCCCTTTTTAGTTTTAATTTTTATAAAATTCTTATTTTTAATTTTGTAAATATACAATTTTTATGTAGTGATGATATTTACATTATCTCCTAAAAAAAAATTTATTTAGTGATGATATTTACTATTTTGGACAGGGGAGATTGAATGAAAGAAAGCGCGTAAGTATGAAATTAAGATTGAGACATACGCGTACGACCTCAAAAATTATGAGGATGTGAAGGGGATATGGTCGTCGCTCTCATGTTGCCACCTAATTATGGTTGCTACTTGTTAAATAATCCAACAAAACACGATTAAGAAGGTACAATATATACTATTCTCGTAGTGAAATAGAAAAAGAAGTTGAACTCCAACGTCTAGTCTTATATAACGTTATACAAGACTAGATGCTGGAGTTCAACTTCTTTTTCTATTTCACTGCGAGAATAGTATATATTGTACCTTCTTAATCGATTTGCACTATTAAATTTTACTTTTTTAATATGAAAAAGAGTTTAATTTTTGTGCTATCGTTAATTTAAATTTTGTATCCATATGATAAATTATGATTAATTTTGTAGATGATTTTATAAATAGTTATTAAAAAAAGTCAAACATTTATATGAATTAAATTTTTACTCACTTGTTGGTTTGTTGCTCTAAGCGGCAGCCTATTATTATACATGATTTAGCCTTTAATTTTACGTCATTTCGTAAATCTTTTATTTCATATAAACTCACTCAGTTGAACTTTTTATCTCATCATGGACTCATGGTGAACTTTGACACAAAATCTAAGAAAAAAAAAATTGAGTGAATTAAAAATGAGAAAACATTACTTTTTTAATTAAAAATTACAAAAAAAATGTATTAAAGATAAACTAAATATTAAAACTACTGTATCCATTTCTCTTACTACCCTTCATTATTTATTTCTATTACAAGTTTCCATCCATTAATTACTCTTTAGTGTGTTCTCAATATTAATATTAGTATTATTAGTATTATTGTGAAAGTGAGAATTCAACACTTGATATTTTCATTACTGCATTTTTTAATTATTTTATCATAGTCACAAAATCGATTTTATGATAAAATAATCACTTGTGACATCAGTTTAGTATTTGTCATGTGACGTAAATTTGACTTAAAAATATCAAATAACAAAATTAAAACCTCACATTATAATAAGATATAAAATAATTTTTTATTATAAAATTATTATTAATATCACTGTTATTAATATTTTATTAATATTAGATCTCCGCTCCCTAAATTTATCTTTGGCCCAAATGATATTCTAATAGAACTAGATCCCTTATCTTTTGTTTTCTAATTATATATATTTTTTTTAAAGTAAGCCGCTTGTGTTGTGACCGCTAATAATATATGGTTAAGGTGTGCAATCCCACAATATCTCATTTCTTTAAGGGAACTGATATAATATTTGCCTAGTTAAAAAATTTATATGTAATAAGCTTTAAGGCCCCTCTTTTATGACCATAGGACTGCGTTACATATTTAATTTTCTTTCCAATCACTTTGTCTTAGTTTCATTTAATGGTAATTAATTTCTGTAAAACATTTTGTGGATTTTGCAATCTGATATTTAATTATTTTTTAATCGATGCTTGACTTTTTATTTTTCATGCCACCATTGTCTCTTCAAGTTTTTCTGAATTCTAATTGTTTAAAATGTTTTTCAAAATAGCAACATTTTAAATCTGCTTTTGAGATATCTTTTAAATGTTTAAGTCCATGTAATGTAGCCTAATTTTTTTAACGGATGTATCGCAGCATAATTTTTTTAACGGATGTATTGTAGCATTATTAAAATTCTTAGTATATAATTTTATCTCATTTAGAGAAAAAGAATTATTCTTCGAAGATATGTACATATACCCTAATCATGCCAAAAAATTGAGAGCAAATTGTTTTTGTTCACTTAATAAAAATTGTTATTAATGAAGAGTTAATAATTGGATTATAAGATGACCCTAAAAATACCTACACCCCACTAGAATTTAAGTTTCAGATATCTTCCAACTAAAGTTTTGGTTGGTGGGTAAAAAAACGAGTTTATAATTGCTAGTATTTAATATATATTAATTCAAGTAGTTTATGAATTTATAATTTTATTTTATTCATTATTATAATTAAAATAATTTTTTTATTTTTTATAATTTACTTATTACAAGTTTAAATAATAATTATAAATTTTAAAATAAATTGAATAAATAATTAATTTATATAATGTAAATTTTAAAATTTTAAATAATGTTAGCAAATAATAATTTAAAGTAAATAATTTAAATAAGTAAATAAATAATAAATAATTTAAAGTAAATGATTTATTTATTTATTTTAAAATAAATAAAATAGATTAAAAGAATATCAGATTGGAAAGTTTTAACTTAATAAAAAATAAATTTTAAATGATTATTTTTTAAAATATTTTAAATATTAATTATTAAAATTTATTTTTAATTAAAAAGTTATTTTTATATTTTAAATTAATTGAACCATTAATTTTAACAAAAGACTTAACAGCTATCATCTATAAAATAATCGGTTATCCCTATAAGTTAATTTTATCATCTAGAGTCTAAGATGAAGAGCATAATAAACAACATTAAAACTCGTGAACATGTGATCATATCCATAATAAGCAACGTTAAAACTTGTGAGGTGATCTTATCATCTTTAAAGAATTAATCTGCCCAATGCTTGAGTTATGCCAAAGAAAATGATAACCAATTATTTTTGTTCCCATAAAAATAAAAACTTCTATAATATATTGATAAATTAAAATTTTTGGTACATTTGTTTTCTTAACTAATAACTTGGTGATCACTTTTTAAAATCAAATAGCTGTTGATAGATTATTGTATTTAAAAAAAAATCATTTTTCATTAAAAAAACATCATTTTGTTGTTTATAAACATTATACTAATTTTTTATATTTTTCTTAAAAAATATTGAAAATTCACTATTAATTAATAAAAAATTCATAAAATTGTTAATTTGTTAACATGTTTTATGATAGTTATCTAATTATTTTAAACAAATATTAAATAATTTCTTTTTATCAAATAAGAACTCATTTATCCATCAATTTAAAGAATAAATATATCGGAACATCTTGAATTAACAAATGTAAAAGTAATTATCTTTAAAAGTTGTTATTAATGAAGAGTTAATAATTTTAGAAGATGACTCTAGAAACATATACAATCCAGTAGAATTTGAGTTTCAGATCTCCTCCAACATGTTGGGGACCATAAGTTGTGATAATAAATAACACTTATACAAGTCATATTTGTGTTGTATAATTTTAAGCCAAAAGAAAAAAAGAAAAAGAAAAAGAATACTAAAAATCAAAGCCACCAACATGTGTGGCTCCTAATGTTTCTATGTTATGATTCACACTATAGTCCAATTCTAAACCATTGGTTCTCCAATTTACACCCAAATATCTCTTCCTTCACATAAAATTATCATAAACCATTACAACCATGTATCTCAAAGCTTAATCTTTCTAACAACCTCAAAAGAAACAACCCTTCTACTTTTATATTCACATAAACAAAATAAACAAAACAAAAACATAGTAACAAAAATGGCTACTTCAATTTCAGCAAAAGGGTGTCTTGGTTCATCTTTCTATGGAAGTTGGGGAACTTGTATAGTTGGTGAAGATTACAACATGCTTAAGTCAAGTGTTTCATCACAAGTTAGAATTGGAAGAGGTAAGGGAGTGAGGTTGCAACCTATGATGAAGAATGTTAATGAAGGGAAAGGTATTTTTGCTCCAATTGTTGTGATTACTCGTAATATTGTTGGAAAGAAACGTTTCAATCAGATTAGAGGCAAAGCTATTGCTTTACACTCTCAGGTGAATTAAATTCATAGTTGTTTGTCTTGTTACTATTCTTTTGCATGATTTTTTTTTTATGTTTTGAGGTATATCTTTCTTTTTTGTTGGTATGTTTTGGACTTTTATTTGTGGGGTGGTGGAAATTTAATGTTATAGTAAGTCAGGAACATTTTTTTATATGATTCTCTTGAATAAGGCTTATGTGTGGTTTATTTGTTTCAAAGCTTGGTTAAATTGAAGGATTTTATGAAATTTGTTGAAGAGAGGTTTAAGTAGAATTGATGAAAGGAAAATGGACTTGAAAAATGCATTTATAGGAGTATTAAGATAAAGAGAAGATTAAAATTAAAGGATTGGAAATGATTTTAAATCAAGGTTGTGGTAATAACCAAAGAGGCATTGCAACCTTTGATATTGTAGAGAATTCCACTGAAATGATACAATCACAATAGCGGCAGGGTTGACTTCCAAAGCCCTCGCTTTAGCTCTAAAAACACAAACTAGTTTTTTGATTGATCAATCAAGATGTATTTTTTCGGATTGACCAATCTAGACTTGTTAATTGGGGGTTTTGGAGAAGATAGGAGTCATGAATAACAGTTGTGTTGCGGTTGTAGAGGTGTCATAAACCTTGACGACTCTTTTATAGATGTATTAAGGCAATGATGGTTGTGGATATAAACACATTTGCATTGCAATTATTGATACTGTGAAGAATTGCAACTAAATGCGGCTGATACAATCACCATTGAGGCTGTGTTGCAATAGAAGAAACATAAAAAATCTTGATGTCTGTAATACATTTTATCTGGTCTAGTGCTGGTTAAAGATTGATGGATTTGAATTTTTAATAATAAAGTTAAATACATGGAAGATGAATAAGCATTTTACATAATCTGTATAATAAAAGACCAATTAGAAAACACTAATAATCTAACATATGATATGAGATTGTGAATAATGTTTGTTAGCCATTTTATGTGAATAAAATTGATGGAAGCATGCAACATAACTTTTTTGTACTTTAACTTTCATAATTTGAAATGTTTAGGTGATTACCGAGTTTTGCAAATCAATAGGAGCAGATGGGAAACAGAGACAAGGACTGATCAGGTTGGCTAAGAAGAATGGAGAATGGCTTGGATTTCTTGCATGATAAATTAACAAATGTTCCTCCACATTTTGTAATTACTATGTTATAAACTTTCATGTTTAATTAAACTTGATGGTTTTCAATTGACAGCAGAATGTAAACTAGGAACTCATCTCTAGTTGTGAAATTTCATTCTAATATAATTGCTGTCTCATTTTGTTCTTTAGAGTTTAGATACATTAAATGGAATAGTGTTATTCATATAGCATACTTTTCACAAATTTTTCGTACTCTTTTCTTTGAACCATTGATAAAAAAGTTGATAACTCTTTTAACCTCTTTCCTTGATTATTTTTGCAAACTAAGTGATTAGTGTAATAAGTGTTGGGATTAGTTAGACACCTAAAACTAACTGCCAAGTAGAGAATTACTTTGGCTCTGGTCTACAAAAAGTTTCATGGTACAACAGTTGTAGTTGTTAGATTAAGAGAGACAAAATCACATCGCTTAATCTAGTGGTCTACAGCTAACATTACCATAAAGCTGGTTACAGATGACCCATTTTGCTTATGCATTTGTTGAGATAGCAGAAGAGACCAAAGTACAATATAGGATGGCTGCTACCCTTCTTCTCACCCAGTTTGATTACTCTGATATTTGGGCAAAATATGTTTTTACCTGTTAAATACTCTCCCATCATGTTTATGATATAATCTGATTTTTTGTAAAATAATTTTGATAGAATCTCCAACCTACACTTTTGCCAACTTGTTATACAAAGTTAGCCAACCTAGTTATTTGGAAGATGACAGTTTATTATTAACAGAAGCGTTAATCCAAGGAATACAAAGGCATACAAATTCAAATTTATATAAACAACGCTAAAATAAACAGACAGTGCTCATTTCTCCTGGTTTTAGATTTACATAAATAATCATCTTTACTCCTTCACCACACCTCCAAAATACTCAGATTGTTTGAAATAATTTAGGTCATAAACTCACCAGAGGCTTAACCCACTATTATGATTGTACAAGCAACATAAATCACACTAGTGGAAAACTTAAGTAAAAATATTCAAAATTTCATGCTTGTATAATGTTACATGTGAAAACGGAAGTATAATGAAAAATGACGGACAATTTCTCAATAACTGAAACAAAGTATAACTAATAGTATTACACCAAAATATTGATAGGAGAAAAAAAATATTAACGCCTCAACCAAAACAGAAGTGCGTTCTAATACACATGGCATAGATCAATACAACAGCATTGGCAGCACAAGCACACAAAAATGTTCTGGTAGTGTTTATACAGTGTATCGAGCCTTTGCACCTCGATTTTTAGCATCTTCCTGTAAATACTGAACATGTAAGAATTGCAGATATTTATTTATGTATTGAATAGTGAAAACTTATGAGGAGAAGTTTACATGAAAGTTATATGTCATTTTGTCGTTAGATTCAATGATTTCCTTCCACTTTCTTCCAATGCTCATCTGCAATATAAATTCAAAAACAAAAAGCTCATATCAAATGTCATTTCCGATGAGTTTTGGGATGACTAAGTAATACATTTATATAGTCCACCAGGCCGCCATGTCGAAGTTTTGAGAAACAATACAAGAAATTTATATATAGACATCAAAGCTAAAAAATAGAAACATAACATTAAAGACATATTCATAACTACGAATAATTACTCCAAAAAAAAAACTAAGAATGAAAGTTCATTACTACCAATATTCATATCAATATAAAGCAAATAAGTTTTAGCCCCCAAGGCTTAACATAATTTATCTAGGCAATTAAAATGAATACAGATGATTTTTTTTAATGACATCACTATCTCCAATGTGAGGATGGCTGCCAGAAAGTTACAGCTGCAAAATTGAAGAAGATGCCATCAAAAAGCCGCACAATGTGAGGAGAAGATAAAGGCCTTTCGGTAGAGGAAATAACATGATAGGAAGGTCTTATTCTGTTGTAATTCAGAATTTAAGGGTGAAATGACCAAAAAATCAGAAAAAACAGAGAATAGCTATAAGTTGAGAGCAAAAAAAAAAAAAATATAATGGTGAAATGGCCGCAAAAAGTCAAAAATATATCAGAATATTACTAATGTAGTAGAGTTTCACTGTATATGACATTGCGGAAGGAACTTGCACTTAGTTAGAATAGTGCCATTACAATTCTGGAACTAAAATGCGAATTATACATTCACATTCAAGATGAAACTGTTACTAACATGCTTTAACAAGGCACTTCAAAGAGCTTATTTGGGATTATTTTATGACATAAACACTTATATTAGTGTTTGGATACACATTAAAAATAACTTAATGTTCAAAAGTTATTATCAGCTTATATTTCAATAAATTTAACAGAAAAAGTTTCGGAATAAACATTAACTAAGCTCCCTAAAATAGCTTATTGAATAAATGCTTGGTTAAACTGTTAACCCAGACGCACCCTAAGTCTAAAAATACCAACATTCACCATTGACACTTCATGCTGTGAAGGCTTTCAAGCAGAAGTAAGAAGGCTTTTTTGCGCATGCCATAGTCTAGTTACAACGATAGAAAGTCTCATACAGCCAACATAACACAAATTACAATAGCACATAAATTTGAAGGTATCATTTATCATTAATAATAACTTATAAAAATAACAACACACCTGGACAGACTCATTAGCTGCCGTTTTTGTCCACAATGAAAGTTTGTCCTGCCACTGGCGCACGCTCGCAACAACACCACAAATGTCCTCAGAGTCTCCAAATTGCTCCCCAATTAAAGCCATCAACTATTCAATACGACCACCATAATTAGTCGCAACAATCACAATACCATATCACCATTCACCGCATAATTTTAAAAATAAAAAATAAGGTATCATAAAAAGATAAAGAATTTACAGTTTCAAGCCACATGGCATCAAGAGTGGGCTTTCTACTGATGGTGAGTGTCCACTTTCCTCCATTGGCACACTCAGGATCTTCCCACTTTGGTTCAATTCCATCCTTGAACAGGTGAAAGTCAGCATTGCCAGGTAACTTGCCGGGTTTGAATATCTGATCATGCAAACTACAACATTTCCACATCACAATTTCATCAAATTTCTATCGGTATTTACCAAAACCTTAATGTTCAAATAATAACAAGAATAATAGCAGCAATGAAAAAAATTAAAAATAAAATATAAAACAAAGTGTTAAGGTTTTATGGGAACTTTTTACTAACAAGCAGAAGATTATCACACTTTTGATTGGTTTATTTAAGCTTATATACTACCATAAGAACTTGTAAGACTTTAAGAGAGCTTAAGAAACAAGCTTTTTCAGTTTATGTCCCTAAGCTCACCAAGATAAAAATACCTTATAGCCCATATAAAAATTGTTTGACTTTATTTTATCTTTTGTTATAGAAATGTTTTATATATTAACGTGTATACAATAAGTGCTTATGTTATAAGCGTGCATAGGCCTTTAATTAAATTGTTTACCCAAGCATGCCTAAAATTTTAAAATAAAAATGATTATCGGATAAAACAATTTACAAGATTTTTTATTGAATGAGGAGCTGATTGTGAAAATCACTTTTTTATCTTGTCTTTCCCCTACACATAAAATCAGATTTATTCAGAAGCTACTAAAATGAACATCTCATTTTAATTGGATTTTTTTTAGATTCTGACTAATTTAAAAACATAAACAAACACAATCACAACCATTAAAAATAATTTTTCAGTTAAAAGGCAGGTGAAATTCTACCAAACATTCGGTAACAAACACCCTCTAAGTTTCTCTCTCCTAAGATCTACAAAAATCAAAATGTTTTCCTATTGCCTACATCAAATTGAAACAGAATATTTGAAATCAAAAAACAGAATATTTCAGATTGCAAGCATAAATTCAATCAAAAAACCATTAAGCTAAAAGAAAAATGTAATATAGAAGAATCATAAGAAGAAAACGAACCACCAAAACTCTTCGACGGTCTCAAAAGTGTAAACCTTGCGAAGAGAGGTTCCCCAAGCAGCACCTTGTTTAGGTTTCGATTGGTTATCGAACCAGAAGGTCCACCTTCTCTCTAGTTTGTGCTTTAACCCTGCCTCCGGTGCCGGAACTGAAACCGCCGCCACTTCCTCTGCCGTGGAGCCTTCTATGAGCGCTTCTGTTGCCATTTCTCTTACCCTTTTTTCTGTCTTGTCGAGAAAAAGGATTAGTGAGGTTTTGTTTTGTGACTTGGGAAACTTTTTTATGGGCTTGGTTTGGCCTGTTAACTCTGGCCCAAAAAGAAAATTAATAAAAAAAAAGTAAAATGCAAAAATTAACTATGTAGCCCTATAACTTAAGAGGTTAATTACATGCACCTCCATACCTTAACCTCCCACCCCATCCCACTTGAAATTACATTTTTGTCTTTTTTACTATCTATATACCCTAAAACAAATTTAGCACTCATTTTTTTACCATCTCTTTCAAAATTTTACAGAAATTATTCCACCATTCAAAAGTTTACAAATTTTTGAAATATAAAAAGTAAATAATTTTTCTTAATTTTGAAATGATTACTTTTGAAATTTTCAAACCTTTAGAACAACATTAAAGTTTCAAAATAGGTTTTTTTTCGAAAGTTTCCATCAATACGAAACTTTCGAAGTGTTGATTTTCATTTTTTTTTTTCAAAACTTTCGAAACATTAAAATCTTTGAAATAGTAAATCTTCGAAACTTTCAAAATTAAAAAAAAAAAAAAAGTTTGTTAATTAATAAAATGGAAAGTTTATATAAATGAAAAAATATATAAATGGAAATTTTATATCAAGAATGAAAAACGCCCAGATCCAGACCAAACCTTTATTAAGTTGTTAATTTTAAAAGTTTCTAACAATTCAAAAGTTTCAAAATTTATGTGAAGGTTCCATTTCGAAAATTTTAAAATCCTCGAAAAATTGAAAAAATTTCATTTAAATTTTTTGAAAGTTTCAACAATTTCTAAAAAAAACTTTATTTCGAACATTTCATAACTTCGAAATTTTGAACAATCTGAAAAAAATTTATTTCAAAAAGTTCGAAAGTTTCAACAATTTTTAAAAAAAAATCATTTAAAATATTTCATAACTTCGAAAATTTGAACAATCTGATAAAAATTTATTTCGACAATTTATGGAAAAAATTTATTTCGAACATTTCAAATTTTCAAATGATACTTATTTTTCTATTTCGAATATTTTGATATTTTTGAATGTAAGAGACAATTTTGTAAAGTTTAGAAAGAAGGAGTCAAAAATGAGTGTTAAATTTTTTTAACAAATAATAAAAAATGACAAAATTATAATTTTACGTGAGATGGGATGAGGTACTGGGAGGTTAAGGTATGAGGATGCATAGTAGAAATATGGTGACTTAACCTTCTAGTCCTACCTATCCCAAAATGACAATCCTATTAATATTTTTTTTTTTTTTTATATAAATTCATGTTTTTTTTTTGTCATCTCATTTTTTTGACGGCTAGTATTAGTATAGTATAGATGATTTTAAAATAGAATAAATTTTTAAGAAAAATTATATAAACAAAAACAAAAAAATACGACAATTTATAGGAACTAGATATATTTTTTTTAAACTCAATTTTCTTTTTTATTTTTATGGACGAAACTATCATCTCCAATGAAATTTTTTATATACAAATAATTTCTATAATAAAACACGAACTAAAATTTTCATAAATTTCAATTTTTGGAGTTAAAAAAAAATAGACTAAGAACAACTACTTTATATGATCAATAACAAATGTTTTAATATATGTCAGAATATAATGATAAATATTAGTTTTGGTGTATATGTGGCAATTGTTGCAAACATGCGAAAAATCATGTTTGTTTTTCTCCTAATATTTGTTAGATAATGTTATTATATATTAGTAGTAAGGGTATTTTAGACATTTCTATTCTTTTATATATATACTCATTGTAATCCTATTAACTTAAGTTTGGTTCATTCTATGTTATGAAACCCTAAAGTGGTTGTATCTTGGTTGTCTCTGTTCTTCTTCTTTTCATTGTTAACATGGTATCAGAGCTTTGGTTGATTTTGGAATCTACTATAAAGAACATAGAGATTATTTTGATACGAAAGACAACCACCAAAAGAGAGAAGAGAAGAGTAACCCTATTCCTGATTTTGTTAAATCAGTCTATCAAAAACATCGATTACGCATTTGTTAACTGTTGGATCGGACTAATTTTTGGACAATAGGTTCGAAACATTTGGGTCTTCGTCTTCAACGGTCGGATTGGCTAAACAACGTCTGTAGGGAGTGAAATCGTGCTCGCACAACACTAGATTATTCCTAATTTATTTTGTCTCAGTGATTGTGTTTGTCGTATTTTCTTGTCATTATTTGTTATGGCTAGTGCTAAGGATGATTCTCTTCAAGCACATTGGAAAACACATTGTCCGAAATTGGGGAGAGCACATAAGAAGAATTTTAGGGGACCATCGTTCAATGTTGTTGCTTCTGCTCCTCCTACCATTGACTCTAGTTCTGATTTTGGTTTGGTTCACATGATTTCAATTGTTGTGGTTCTTTGATGATTTGGTTGGTAATTTAATTGTTCGTCTCTCCTATCTCTTTGGTTGCTTCTTCTGTTTGATTGCTCCTCTCTCTAGTAATTTGCTTTGTTGTTTTTCTCCATATTGATTGTTCTATTTGGTTGCTCTTCTCTCATGTGGTTCATCTATTTGGTTGCTTCTCTCTTTGGTTAGTTTGGTGTGATTTGGTTTTAGTTTAATTTTTTGTTGGCTTGATTCTTCTCTTGATTGTGACTATTTGATATGATTTCTTGTTGGTTTGGTTTCTCTCTTTATTGTGATTGTTTGGTATAGCTAATGATCCTCTCTTTGGCTTTTGCTTCTTCTATCGTTGCTTCTCTCTTTGATTGTTGCTTCTTCTTTGGTGACATCCCTCTTGTCCCCCCCGACTATCCAACCACCTCCTGTGATTGTTGATCCTCCTCGTTACCCCTATCGACAACTTTGTCTAAGCCCTCTTCCTATAAAGAGGTTGTTCTTGATCCTCTTTGACAGCAGACTATGGCAGAAGAACTATCTGCATTGCACAAAACCAATACTTGGGAATTAGTACCTCTTCCTCTTGGAAGACGTGCTATTGGGTCTCGTTGGGTATACAAGATCAAAACTAAGTCTGATGGGTCAGTTGAATGCTACAAAGCACGTCTTGTTGTTAAGGGTTTCTCTCAACACTATCGTATGGAACATGAAGAAACTTTTGCTCCTGTAGTCAAGATGACCAGTATTTGTTCACAAAGATGCATTCCATTAAACGTTTTCGTTTTTTAGTTGACAAACTTTCGATGTTCCATGTTAATGCATCGTAAGTTTGAGGAGAGATGTTAGATAATGTTATTATATATTAGTAGTAAGAGTATTTTAGACATTTCTATTCTTTTATATATATACTCATTGTAATCCTATTAACTTAAGTTTGGTTCATTCTATATTATGAAACCCTAGAGTAGTTGTCTCTTGGTTGTCTCTATTCTTCCTCTTTTTATTATTAACAATATTAAACTCGTTATTTGTTAATATTATTTATTTATTTATTCATTTTTTACTAATATTAATTAATTTTATAGATTTATTGTTTAAGGGAAAAAAATACATGTCAGTGTGCATCGTACGTTGATAAACAAAGTTAATAAGGAACTTAAAGATGATCACCGTGTATACCTTGAATAATTTTGTTGTTGCCTCAAATTGTGTTTCTTATAGAACTATTTAACATGAGTTAAGATTCGCTTTTCAGTTTAACATCACGATTAAACTTGCTGAATCAAATAAAGTACCTATGAGTATCTATCATTTTCCTAATATTGTTGAATTAAACCATCTTGTTTTAAAAAAATTGTTATCATTAAAATTATATTTTTGTTCGAAATTACCTAGCAATATGTACATAAACTTGTTCCTAATTTAAATTGTTTTAACATTATTATTTAATTTTTGTCTTGATGTTATGAGAATGCTAACAAGTGGCAGGAAATGCATAGAGAAAGTATCTACACAATGGTGACAAGACAAAGATGATTGCAAAATATTATTTTTATGTTCTTTCATTTAATTTGCATGTTTAGAAAAACATGATTTTAATTTATTTATTGACATTATGATGTAGGATTTCAGTGTTCCTTTTTTTTATTAAGGCTTAATTGCACTTTTGATCTCCCTATTATAGGTGAAAATTGAAAGTAGTCATCCCATTTTGTTTGTCCCCAGTTTTAGTCCCCCAAAACAGAATTTGAGGCCAAATCATGATGAGTTGTCATTTTTTTAATGACGTGTCAATAAAAAAAGGTGACGTGACAGACGCTTACGTGGAATAAACTAATTATTATATTATTTCTGATTAAAAAATATAATTTATATTTTCAAAAATCATTTTAATAATTGTTATAATATTTTTAAAAATACAATTAAATTGTTAAAATTAAATTAAAAGAAAAACACCTAAAATTATAAACCCTAAACAAATCAAAATCAAAAGTATTCACTCATGAACCCTCAAATCATTCTGGATTTCTTCATCCCATCTCTCCCTCAACTTTGCGCTCAACTTCCTCCTCAACAGTTTCATCAACAAAACTCTCAACTTGACCCTATTATAGATGTCACGATGGGGATTGGGACTACCGTTGGTTGCGCGTTCTAAGCCGACCAGGAGCTCACCGTCCTCCTTCGCACCACCTTTTGACTTTGTTCCCTCTCATGGCCGCACTGCTTTTCCAGCTTGCTACATTTGCAATAAATTTCGATTTGAAAGGAGAATAAGATGGATCATGGGTTGAGCCGCAAAACCCATATGTATGACAAAAAAGAAAAAAAAGAGAAAAAGGAAAAGGGTTTCTTATTGTTGTTGTCGTTGTCACTCGTTTCATTTTCAACGTTTTTTTTTTCATTTTGCAAATTTCTTTTTTTGGAACAGAAAGTGGAAAAGTAAAAGGAAGAGAAAGAGAAAAGAAGTTCTATCACGAGAGCAGGAAAAAAGTGGAAGACAGAAAGAATAAAAAAAAAAAAAGTTGTTAGGGTTGAATGAATGAGTTTGATTTGAAGCTAGATATTAAAATATGTGGGTTGATGATGAGCATTGTTGTGTTTTTAAGATCTGGAGCTTTCGGCGAATTGGGGCTGTCTTTTGATTTAGGGTTCAAACAAATTTATACATTATGATTCTCAATTTACTTTCATGTTGTTGCACATGTTTTTTATTTTATTTTAATTTAATTTTAACAATTTAATTGTATTTTTAAAAATATTGTCACAATTATTAAAATGATTTTTGAAAATATAAATTATATTTTTTAATCAGAAATAATATAATAATGAGTTTATTCCACGTAAGCGTCTGCCACGTCACCTTTTTTATTGACATGTCATTAAGAAATGACAACTCATCATGATTTGGCTTCAAATTCTGTTTTGGGAACTAAAACTGGAGACAAACAAAATGGGAGGACTACTTTCAATTTTCACCTATAATAGGGGGACCAAAAGTGCAATTAAGCCTTTTATTAAATATTCATTTTACATAATGTATATTGCATTTTATTGTGTTTTTATGTATTATAATGACATTAACTAATATCTATTATAAAATATGTTTCGTTTTCATTATAATTGTTTGATTATGATCTGTCTTTTAAATGACTTTGAGTTTTATTCTTTGTGTTTGGTAATTATTCATTTTTGTTCTTACTATATAATGCTTAGTGAATGATATTAATTATACTATAAAATGCACTAATTTGATCAACACACAGTTGAATAATTGTTTTAATGCTTTTACTTTTATTTCTTTATATCGATCAACGCCCGCTTTAATTAAATTTTGATCAACATACTGTTGAATATTTTTTTTTTAAATTACTTGAGTTTTATTGTCTGTGTTTGGTAATTATTCATTTTTGTCCTTAATGTATAATGTTTTAGTTTTATGTTTTTATAAAGAAGACGATGATACTATAAAATGCACTAATTCGATCAACACACTATTGAATAGTTTTTTATTTATTTTTTTTATTTTTTTAATATTTGTACTTTTATTGCTTTATATCGATCAATGCTCACTTGAATTAAATTTTTAATTACAAAATTTTAGATTCAAATTCAAAGTTACGCTGGTTGGCGAATACGTCGATAAATTGAATGTATTCGTTGCAGTAAATGACACTGACAATGTTGTTGTGTTGTTGACCAAAATTAAACATTGACAGGTATGGTGTAGGTTAATATAATAGCGTTGTGTATAAAAGTAACTTGATATAGTATTTTTCATCACTATACAAATCTAGATCTATTACCCAGATTCAGTTAATATTCAAAACTCTATTTTCTCATCCAAACTAATGTTTGATCCTAGTTTCAATGTTGTTATTGAACTGAAGAAGAGGTAACTAATTAAACTATGCTCAACCATTACACTTAATAATTTTTACAATTTTGTACTTCAATATAGTATAGCATATCTATAATATTTTCTTAAAATTTAGTTTTCTTATCATTTACTTTTAATTCTTTAATAGGATGACAGATAAAGTTGAGACACTATCACTCGGATATTTCATTAATTCAGGATCAATCAAGACTGGGTGATAAAGATGACTTTTTAAAAATCACTCCGTTTAAAACTACTGGGAGACTCAAAGACTATGAACTGGTTAGTGATGAATAACGTTAACACACATTGTATTTAAATTTTGGTTATGTTCACACTATATTTTTTTATAACTTCATTTAATGTGTTTCATCCTATATAGTCCTACAATCAAGACTCTTACACTACACCAAAAAGGACATTTTATAGCGTTTATTAAATACAAACGCTGTTGTAAATATATTTTAAAAATAACGGAGAATATAACAACGTTTTTTTGACAAGCGCTGTGGAAAAAGCGCTGTTGTAGGGTCATATAAGGTCACATTGCGCTTGCATATAATCTTTACAAGGCTTTTACAGCGCTTGTACACAAAAGTTGTAAAATGAAGTGCCCTCACATAATGTTTTAGAGCACTTTTGGAGCGCTTTAAACACAAGCATTGTAAAATATAGCACTCTCACCTGATGTCACATAGCTTTTAAAGCGCTTTTTAGACACGCGCTGTAAAAGACTTGCGCTTTCACATAATTAAATGATCTATTAGAGCGCTTTTTTTACAAGCGCTGTAAAAGCCTTGCGCTTTCACATAATTAAAGGAACTATTAGAGCGCTTATTACACAAGCGCTGTAAAATCATTCACTTTAAATAAAAATCATTTACTTTAAATAAATAAAAACAAATTTAAAACAAATTTACGAACCCTCATCTCTTCTACTCTAGGAACCCTTCTCTCCTCTACGTACTGTACGACCATCTACTACTCCTTCTTTATAAAAAATTGGTTACGTTGTCTCAGGTATTGTATTTATTAATTTGTTGTTGTCACTAAAACTAATAAATTGTTACATAATATATCATATAAAATCTATTCTTTTTTGAAATTTGTTGATCTGTTCTGTTTTGAAATCAGACTTGGACCTTAGTTTCCATTTTCCAATATTAGATATGTGTACTATATATTAGTATAATGTTATCAATAGCTTATTATTTGTGTAACTGTATTTATATAGGTCATATAATATGGACTGGAAATGGATGTCTGCAAATCGATTGTCAAAAGAGTATGAAAATAGAGTGAAGGAGTTTGTTGAGTTTGTAGCGAAGAATGCTAAAGATCCAAAGAGTCGTTTGTCCTTGTTTAAAATGTTGTTTTGGCAAACGCGTTAGAGAAGATGAATTGGAAGGACAATTAGTATTGAATGGAATTGATCAAAGCTATACATGTTGGATAAGACATGGTGAGAAAAGAAATGGAAATATTAATTTTGAGAATGGTTCGACATATGCTTCAAATGATTTCGACACAAATATATATGAGTCGGGCTGAGTTGAGGAGATTGCAAAAGCAGTTGAAGAAGATCTTCGGGATTGTCCTAAAATGTTTGAGAGTTTGTTGAGTGATGCAGAGAAACCATTATATAATGGTTGTACTAAATTCACAAGACTGTCGGTGATATTAAAGTTGCACAACTTAAAAGCGAGTAATGCATGGTCTGATAAAAGCTTCACAAAATTATTAACACTCTTAAAAGATATGTTGCTAGATGATAATGAACTTCTCAGTCGAACCTACGAGGTTAAACGAATTTTGTGCTCTATTGGCATGAGTTACGAAATGATTCATGCTTGTCCTAATAACGATTGCATTTTATTTCGAAATGGATATGAATTACTAAAGGCGTGTCTAAAAATGCAATGTCTCTCGATATAAGAAGAAAGAATCTACTCTAGCAAAAGTCGTGTGGTATTTTCTCATAATACCAAGATTTAGGCGCATGTATCAAAGTGAAGAATATTCAAAACACTTGACATGACATGCAAATAAAAGATTTAAAGATGGAAAATTTCGACACCCTGCAGATTCTCTACAATGGGCAAAAATTGATTACGAGTATCCTAAATTCGATATAGGGTCAAGAAATCTACGACTTGCACTTTCTACTGATGGAATGAATCCACATGGTCTTCAAAGCATCTCACACAGCACGTGGCATGTGATTTTGTTGATTTATAACCTACCTCCATGGTTATGTATGAAGCGTAAATTTATGATGTTGTTTCTGTTAATTTCTAGACCCAAATAACCGGGGAATGATATCAACGTATACTTGACTCATTTAATTGAATATTTAAAAAATATGTGGGAGACATGTGTGGAAGTTTATGATGGGTATAAGAAAAAATGTTTCAATTTGAGGGCTATGTTGTTTGACACAATTAATCATTTTCCAACATATGGTAATTTATTAGGATATAACATTAAATGTCAGTGTGCATGTCATATATGTGAAGAGAGGACAAATTGGACGCGGTTGAAACATTGTAAGAATAATGTATTTCTTGGACATCATAGATTTTTACCTTATAGTAATCAGTATCGTGGGTGGAGAAATGTATTCAATGAAAAATCAGAGGAAGGTAAAGCTCCTTTAGCACCGATTGAATATCAAATACTTGAAAAAGTACAAGGTTTGACTAATAAATTTGGCAAACCTTTTACAGGAGAGCTGGTCAAAACTTAGTGGAAGAATAAGTCAATTTTCTTTGAATTTCCATATTGGAAGTCATTGTATATAAGACATTTTCTCGATGTGATGCATATTGAAAAAAATGTATTTGATAGTGTTATTAGTACGTTACTCAATGTTCCAGGAAAGTCTAAAGATGGCATCAATGCAAGATTGGACTTGGTCGATATGGGAATAAGATTGGGTCTCTTAAAGAAAGGAAATCGCACATATCTACCTCCAGCCGCTCATACTCTATCTAGAAAGGAAAAAATGGTTTGATGTAAATTTCTACATGAAGTTAAAGTTCCAAAAGGATACTCTTCAAACATTAAAAATTTAGTTTGTATTAAAAGACCTCAAGTTAAAAGGTTTAAAGATCCATGATTGTCATATTCTAATGGAGCATTTGCTACGAATAGGTATACGTTCCATTTTACCTGAAAAATTTCCCTTTTTCATTGCAAAGGGAAATTGTTGTTACTTTGTGTGAGCTTGAAATGTATTTCCCACCCTCGTTTTTTGATATAATAGTTCGCCATACTGTTCATGTCGTTAAGGAGACACAACTTTGTGGGCCAACTTATAAGAGATGGACTGATATACAAGTAACTTTTTTGATCCAATTTTTTGTTAGTTATAATTTTTTCCATTGAAATACTTTACTCAAACTATATCTTTATTTCATTTGCAGACTGCTTTTGCTGTTAACGAGGTAAGAAAGAATTACGTGTTGAGAGTTGCTGGGAAAATACACCGGGGTTTTAGATCTCATCTCTCAAATTTCTATCTAAAAGATCGTGAAGGAAATATGAATGTGTATGAATGTTTATGAATGTTTATATATTTTTGGAAAATCAAGAGGACAACAAAGCTAGTTGCAGGGACATTCTCGGTAAAGTGTTTAATGTTCCTGAATATTCCGATCGCGTGAGGGGGAAAGGATTTGGCATAACTCCTAAAAGCTATTTTTCACAAGAGAAGCGCCAAAATCCATCTAATGGGGAAGTATTAGAGAAGCTCAAATTCCTATCAGAGCAAGTGGCACTCTTGGTGAAGATGAATAAATACAAGCAACTTTCGGATCAACTCCAACATGAAATACAAATGGAAAGTGAAAACGGGAGTTGTAACATTGTACAGAATCAAGCCAAAGTAGAAAAGACAACAACAAGATCATTTTGCATCATAACAGAGAATGATTTTCAGTCTCAAAAAAGTTCATCACAGCATGTTGATCAAACTTTTTACACATCTTTAATGAAGAATCTGCCCAGGAAATTTATTGATATACAATCAGTACATGGCAAGGAACAAGTAGGATTCATCCAAGCTCAAAAAGGTTATTTCATCTCAAAAGTAAAAGTACTCAAAGACAGACAAAAGTCATGACAGTTTGTAAACACCAAAAATCAAAAGTCAAGAAAGTTCAATCAATCTTGACATATGACAAGAAAATTTCAAAGGAAATCTAGAATGATTAAAACGGGAACTCCAGAATGATTATTGAAGCTCAAGAAAGTTCAAACTAACAAACCAAGAACGTTAATCATTCTTCGTTTTCTGCACAACAACAGCAACACTGCATCTACTCTGTTTCAGTTTGTAATTCTCCTCCAAACTTCTCTAGCTACACTCAAGACTCAAGACAGAGAATGTACCATCCAAGATCAATGAAGAAACGTCAAGAGCTCTTTCTAAAAAGGACATAACAGCTTTAAATGCTAAACCAATAAAGTCAAAAAGCTATTTCAAAGCAAGAGTATTTTATTGTGAAATAATGTTTCAGTCAAAAAGCAGAGCCTCTCCAACAGCTCTTCTGTACTTTCATTGAGTACCTCTATAGCCTATAAATAGAAGGCCAATATACAGAATCAAGGCAAGAAAGTCAAGTGCTGAGAAATCCATAAATTAATCACACATAAACTTGAAATTCGGCAAAATAGAGGCAATCTTACTTTCTGCTTTTTGCAAAATAGCTACTGATTCACTTTCATGTATTAGCTTGCACAATTATAGTTAGATCCTTTGTAAAGAATCTATTCTCAAACAAGAGTTGAGAAATATCAGATTCTGTTTTCATAACAAAAATCAAGAACGTTCTCCGTTTTCTGTTTTCATAACCAAGATCATTCTTGAGTTATTTTCTTAAGTTTTAACACGAATTTTTAAAAGGTTCATCTACAATTCAAACCCCCCTTTCTTGTAAATCGATATTCTTACTTCAGCATGTTGTACTTATCCTCCCTTAATCATCGCAAGGTCAGAAAACGAAAATTGTACAATACTTCGGGAGAAGTATTGCACAACACACCGATCCATGCGGACCATGTCAAAGTATCATTAGTTATTGCTTTGGAACCAAATGCACCGTTGCCTATACCGGATAACGATGCATATATGAAGTATTTGGGCGAAGCAGTTAGTAGTTACATGGCATGGCCCACACATTTTGTTGCCCTTGATAAGGTATGTTTAATTAATTGAAATGTATGTTTAATTGATATGTATATTTAATTTCAAGATATATGATTATGATTGATTATATTTAATTGATGATTTTTTTCCGTTGTCAACTTTAATTTCACATTTATTTAAATTCAACAAAAACTAAAGGGAATGATAAGAACATTCCCATAAACGAGTCAGTTACATCACCGAAAAAGGTTTGTCACATTTATTCTGTAAGGTTTGTCATTTTTTCAGATTCAATAAACTAACAAACTAATTAATCTCATTTTATTAGATTCAATCCATTAAACCACTCGCACAGCAACCCATCTGCCAGAATAAACCAGCTGCCGCACCGCAGCTGGATGTTTGTGGTAAAAATAAAGCCAAAAAACTTAAAAAAATTGGAGGGTAATAAAGCTGCCAAAGTTGCTACTCAAAAAGTGGATTAGGGAAAATCAACTGCTGCTCCTGCTCCTAAAATAAGTTAGCCATGCCTTGCTCAATATGGGTCGTGTCTTGACATACAAGTAAAAACGAATATGGGCAACATCAACGATTCACACATTATAAGCATAGATAAAGTTATATTCGGAGATGAGTATGAAAAACTACTTGAAAAAGAGCACATATACGAACTTCTCAACCATAAGGAGTTGAGTGCTACTGTCATCAGCTTATACATTAGGTAAAAATTACTTTTAATTGCATTTATTGATAGTTAATTTAATTTATTGGTAATTAATCTAATTTGAAATTTTCATTGAAGGTTTTTGTATGAGAAGTTGGTGTCCACACGCAGATTCTCAAATAGATTTTCATTCTTATCTCCGCATAAGCTTTCGATGTTTAAACTCGATCTAGTGAATGTAAAGAAATACGTTGTAGATATCCTATTAGGAAATAGAGAGAATGATAAGTTGTTCCTTGCACCATATAATTCAAGATACATAATTATATATTATTTTTCTTTCTTCTTCTATTTTCTCACGAGTAGCCTTAGTGCTATATTACAAGTATTAGTCATACGACTGCCATACAAAGGGTGTAGTTCTAGAACGGTTTTCTACAATGCAGTAGAAATCCGATAGAGAGTATCTGGGCTGTTTATCTTGGGGACTTCGTGGTTGATAGTCTGCCTTGCATAATTTGGGCAGTGCCTCGAAACGTCTTAAAGAGAGCCACCTAGTCCGCGACTCAACCCAGTAATTTTAATCAGTGGCATTGTTATTTTTCAAAAGTAATTTTTCTGAAACAACACTTGGTCAAGTGGTTGCAATGATTGAGTTTAATTTAAATCAATGCACCTATTAAGTTATCAAAAGTAGCAATCTTTCTTAAGAGTTATTTTCTTTTACCAATTGGGATTAGTTGAAGATTTGTGTTATTTCACCAATTGGTATGAGTATCTATATAAATAGAGATATTTTAGAGGCATAAATAACATAAGAAAAACAACACAAGATACATAACATAAAATTCATGTTACATGAGTTAAGATTCTGTCAAAAATTATTTATGAGTCATTTCTTCTTTTATCTAGTGCACGAGAGTAAATGAATGAACTTTATTCTATAAACTATCATTAATTGATAGGCTTGATGTGAATGTGCAATTCACTTCAAGGATTCCAATGTATCCTGAAGGGGATTCGCTGGTGAACTCGTTTGCATCCAATATATATAGATTGGTGGGGCGAATTGACCCTAAAGCTTAGTGTGACACACACGCTTTGGAATTTATTTGTGCAACCTTCATCGTCATCAAATTCATTTTCTTCTTGTTCACGATTTACAACATACCCCCAACAAAGATCCAACAGTCTTTAGGTTCGATTTTTCATCATCAATTTTTTTTCTGCAGCTTTAAAAGGTACACATTTAATTTATATGAATATATATGATATGTTTGAAATTTTAAATTCATATGTGGTGCTCCAAAGAAATTATATTTGTTTATGTTAAATTTACCATGTGATTAGATTTGATTTGCATGATTTAGAATATATTCAAGTATGTGAATTTAATATGGTTTATGCATGAATTTTGCTTGTTTGGACTTTAAAGATGAATTAAAGTCTTAGAAATAATCACATGAAAATTCATGGTTGAACACCGAAAGTTATTTAGTATTAATACATTTATATATTACATTCATGTTTGAAATGAATATATAATAAATTTTCCTTTTTGGATGCATATATAATAATATAAAGATATGATGTGGAAAATTCATAATATTGAATTAGAGATAATATGTGTTGATGAAATTTTTGTCTATCTATGGTTGATGTTTTTATACTAAGAACAATAATTTATGATTGACTGATGGAAAAAACTTTATTTATAATTTTGGTTTCTTAAATTTTGACAAGTATGAATATATATGGTTTAAGATGTATATTTAATACATTAATTTATTTAAAGTTGTTAAATAAATTGTCATAAATATCAAATGTATGTCTCAATGATAGTGACGCTTCATGTAAGAAGTTATTAAATCTAAAATTGATAATTCATATTATATATGTATGATAATATAAAAGTATCTGTCAATTTTTTGCTTATTTTGATATTAAAAATGATTTGGACATATATTTTAAAATTATTTTAAGTTGACAAATGTTTATGGAAGAAACTGATAGAAAATCTTAATAATTGTATTCATTGTTTATTTTCTATTATGGTACTTATTTAGATCTATAGAACATATTTAAATATGAAACTTGAATTAACAAATAGAATTCATATGTATGTATTAGTTATAATATAACTATGAAGAAATGGTTTATTTAATAAAAATGAAATGAATTCTTATTTGTTAAGTAGATGACTTACATGTTTGGATCCACCTTATGATATTTGATTATGAAAAATAATTACGATTATGCTTTGTTAACTTATGGTAGTATATATTTAATGCACTCAATGTTTTATATATTGAATATAGATATATTGAAAAGAGAATTAGATGTTTAAATTAGATGCTTATTAAATATGGTAAAAGATAGAGTGACATAAAAATTTGTGTTTTTGATAATTGAAATGTTTATAAATTTTATGTGATACAATATAAAGAGATTAAATAAAAGAAAGAAGAAGAAAAAAAAGGTCATGGTTTGGTGATAATAGGTCAACACTATCAAAAATATAAAAGGTAATCGAATACTTGATGTAAGTCATGACTTGTACCAGACCTGATATAACATATGTTGTTGGAAGATTAAGTCGGTATACAAGTAATCCATGTAAGGAACGTTGACATGCTACTAATAAAGTTTTAAAATATTTGAACGGAACAATTAACTATAGTTTAATCTATAGTGGATATCCTTTACTTTTGGAAGGATATATACAGATGTCGGTTGAATAAATCATGTTGGGGTTGATGCTTCCATAAGTGGATGGATCTTCGACCTTGGTGAATGTGCAATTTATTGGGGTTCAAATAAACAAACTTACATAGGATGAATAGCTTAATGAATATTCGCCAATAAATTTGTTAGTTAATTAATACAGAGGCAAAAATAATGATATATATTTGTTCTAACGGATACTCTTACTCAATAGTAAAATTAGTAATATTAATATGTTATAATGCTTTTTACTTATGTATTAATATATTTTACGATATAATTTTGTTTTATATTTTATTTGTGTCGACCAAAATAGAAGAAAAATTCTACATAATTACAATAAAAAAAATATTTTTTGTATATAACTTGATTTTTTTATTTAATAAATCATATCTAAAGATATTCACTAATACTCGTAGGTATTTACAAATCCGTCAAATATTGTTTGGCAGATATCTATACAAAAATAGATAATTTTTGTATATCCTAGAACATAATTAAAAAGTGAAATTTGAATTTATCCGTATTTATTATTCTTGTAGTAAGGAACAGTTGAAAGCAAAGTATCATCAATGTCAAAAATCCAAGCATCTCTTCCATCATTCTTCAAATTGCAGCTTGTGCTAAGATAAACCAAACATTCTTCAGTTGTTATTTGTGAGTCAACTTTATATTGTGTGGACTTCATATATTTTCCAATGTACTCAATGCATTCTTCAGGCACAACCTCAAATTCTCTAATGTTATGCAACTCAACATTCATTCTCCAACTTTCACAATAGTTCTTCAAGCTAATCTTTAATCCATTACGTGATAGTTTCAATATGTTCCAATCTGCATCTACTAAAGGAATTAAAATGCATGTGAAAAATAAACACCACCCCAGTGATTTCCACATTTTTTTTTCTTTGACAAATTGGAATGGAACCAACTACTAAATTTATATGTGTAATTATATTATATGAGAAAAGTCACATGAGTTTAGTAGTAAGTTGTAGCTAGCCTTAAATAACATGCACCGCACTCATTTATATATATATACTTATATGGTTGGCAAAATTATTAAAATCAAAGAGAAATTTTTCAATTATAAGGGGAGACGTGCTTACATTATTTCTTTGAGGATCTTAAATTTCCATAATATACAAATAATATTGGATTGTTCTCACATTATTGACAAATGGGGTTTATCACTTTTATACTTGTTCTATTTATATTTGTTGATAATTGTTAAAAAGAATGCTAATTTAATACTTATAAATGAGAAAATTATGATGGATTTTGAGTATAATAGTTTACATCGAATTTGAAATAGGTTTTTCAATTTTTTAATCTTTAATTCAAATAAGTTGAATTATCCACCATCACAATTTTGAGTATAATAATTAAATACAAAATTATAATATAATTACATATTAAAAAATATAGATCCACAATAAGATATCTCACCTAATTCTTTGAAAATAAAATCATGATAAAGTGCTGGTTATTTTATTATTGGAATATATCTTAGATTAAATATTCTAACTTTGTTTTGAATCATTGAAATATATATTAATATTATTTCCATTCTCATGTATGAATTTAACAACCATGAAACAAAAACTTCCTTAACAATAAAAATCATAAAAAGAATTATGTGATTGTATTTATCTTTTTAACATATCGAAGAGATTGGTTGCTCAAGATATCTCCTATTAGACGAGAGAGACTAATCATTCAGATATGTTTAAGAATTCTAGTGAATGGTCTCTCTCAATAAATGCTTAGAAACAGGGACTAGAAGAGAATTAGTAGAGGTTATGATCCCTCCAAACTTTTATAACTTTTTTAGTATTAATATCTTATTAGATTTTTTTATTTCTATATTTCTTTTTTTACGAATTTTACATGATATTTTATAATATGTATTTTTTATTCAATATATTAGACCTTAAACACCTTTTAGTAAAGTAAAATATAAAATAATTTTTTATTAGAAGATGAGATTGCTGAAAATTTTACATCAGTTATGATAATTGATTATCTTAACTCTATGAAACAACAGCAAATAGAATTTCAAAACTAAACGTTAATTTTTTTTTTATATTTGTTTGATAATATTAAATTTGAATATATCTTATAATTTTTTAAATTTTCTGTATATGTTGTGCAGTTCAAAAATTATTTTTCCTTGACTAAATTATACTTTTAAACTTGATCCCCTACACTTAATTGTTTGCTATAAATGTTCCTATACATACTTTTCTGTAAAATAAATATTAACAAAGTAGAATGATTTTCAACATTTATATATATTCTAGCAATGTAGTTCAAAAAACATGCCCATGTTATGAATGTTGATTTAAGTTATTGACAAGAGAGAGAAAATAAATAAATAAATAAATAAACTGTGCCATATTAATAATATAGAGATTAAATTACATCAAGGGTTACAAAAACTTACATAGTCAATTATATTAATATTAATTAATTTATGCTAATTAGCTAGGGTAACTAACTAACGACCAAGTAAGATCTCTAACATCCTCTCAAACTAAAACATGTTTAATATACTTTATAGTTTAGAAAATCTCAAGAAATAAATGCAAAAAAAGACATCGGATAAAAGCAATTTATAATGCCAAAAATTTATCGGCTAAAAGAATTTAAAACGCCAAAAATTTATCAGCGAAAGAATATATTTTTTATGTTTGACTATTCATATTATGAATAGAAACTAATCCGAATAGAATATGACATTTCAATTAAGACTAGAAAGAATAAAATTATGTTTAACCATCCAATATATAATTTTTTTTTATTTGAATAGAAGTCGAAATGCCAAAGAGGTTAAAGGGAATGATTTTTTCTTAATCATTTATCTCTTTATGATTTTTTTTTTAATCATTTATCTCTTTATGGACACACTATAATGTCAATTAAGACTAAAAAAAATAATGAGTTTTATAAAATGTGAATTAAGGTTAAAAAAAGAATGAGTTTAGTGAAATATTAATTAAGTTTAAAAGAAATAATCAATTTTATGAAATATCAACTAGGCTAATTATAAAGAAATAAGAAATATATCACCATAAATTAACTCTAAGCCCCGCAAGTTGGAATGCATTTTAACATTCTCAATTTGGGATGAACTTTACAGTCCAAGAAAATAAAATACAAGGACTAAAATATTTTTTTTGAAATGTCAAAAATACATCGGCTAAAAGATTTTTATAAGATTTATTATTCACTTGAAATAAGAATAAAAAAGATTTTAATGCAATATTGCTTCTTCCCTCTTTTATAGTAGATGATGAGTCAAACTTGTTGAGGAAAAAATCTTTATGATATATGTTTTAATGACAACAAACCTTATGAAATAAATGTTTAAATTTTATGAATGATGATTGCACCTGAGTTTTATTGAAGGAACATGAATCATATGAGTAGACAAGAAAGAAGCCATTCACATCAAAAAGTACATGAATATATGTGTTGAGACAAAATCTCTCAAATGATTTTAATGATAACAAAATTACTTAAGAGATTATGATTGTGGTTAATGACAAACATGTGTTTTTGAGTGTATTCATATAAGAAAATAGGTTATTAATCATTAAGGCAAAAAGAATATAAAACTGATCAAATCTGAGAATGGAAAATGTTGAGAATGGAAAATGGCGAGGATGACCTTGCAAGCTGGCCTAATCTTCAAATATGCACAATATTTGTCTTCACCAGAACAAATACTTTTATTCATTAAAGAAATGCACAACAATATTAAAGAATGAATAAATAAAAGTATTTGAAATAAAGAAGTTAGAAGACCAAAATGAAAAGGACGAAAATAGCTAGATCTAAGTCTAGAGGATGGCAAACTAAGTTGAGGATTGTTCAGTAAAGTTGAAATTAAGCAATCCATCAAGCATATGCAAAGGCTAAAATCAGACTATTTATTGTGCTTGCACGAAAGAATACATGAAGAAGTCAAGTTAAAGAAAGGCAACAACAAACAAGCCAAAAAAATAGACAATCACATGTTGCTGGCAGATCTGATCCTCGGACTGGAGGATTACAGACCTATGAAAGAGAGTAGCTTTCTCTCTTGTCAATATCACCTCAAAAGTTGAAATCAACCTAGTCCTTAAAGTTTTTGAAAAGGTTGCAGCTCACATGGTCAAAGAAACAACTTTGCACTCTTTGATAAAAGATAATAGACAAGGACTTCTCAAGATCAAGTTACAAGGAAGTTGTGCATGCGCGAGGATGGTGATGTAGCTAAATATCACTAGAAGGGGGGTTGAATAGGGATTTTGCTGTTTAAAAAATAATTTCTAAAGAGTTTTAAAAACTATCCTCTCGTTGAGGATGGCTAGCTCGAGGATGCGATTCTTCAAATCGTTAGATCTAAGTTGAGCAAAAGAGTAGGAGTAGAGTAAGAGAGACACATACACAATTTTATACTGGTTCACTCAAAGATGGCTACGTCCAGTCCTCACACCCTTGTGAGATTTCACTAACTTTCAAACAGATCAATCCTCAACCCGAGGATGATTACAAACCATGTATTCTTTAGCTTCACCAAGGTTACAATCAATTTCCGAATATTTCCAAGTGTAACTCACTAGGAAATTACAAAGTGATATGAGAGTGATTGATACTTAATACTTTCTCAAAGGATTTACAAAGATATAGTGTATGATTGAAGAAAGTAAGAAGTGAGGGTGTTTTGCTCTTGATAGCTTTAAGATGCTTGATCTTTTTATGCAAGTGTGTTGTGTGTCTTCCATTGGAGAGCTTGTTTGCATTTTATAGAGATTCAAGCCCTTGATGACCGTTGGAGTTGTTTTCAAATATTCCAAGTCTTTCATCATATTTATGGAATTGCCATTGTTGCCATCCTCACCTTTCTTGTAACTTGATCTTGATAAGTCCTTGTCAATTCTCTTTTTCAAGCAATGTACAACTGTTATTTGGCCATATGAGCTGCATTTTTCGAAGACTTTAAGGTCTTGGTTGGTTTCACCTTTTGAGGTGATGTTGACGAGAGAGAGAAAGCTTAGGCCTTCACATGTGATCTTCCATTTTTGGCTTGTTTCAAGTTGCCTTTCTTCAACTTGACTTCTTCATGTATATATTCATGCAAACACATTTAATAATCTGATTTAAGCCTTTGCACATGCTTGAAGAGTTGCTTTCACTTTTTCTGACCTATCCTCGGCCTATGCTGCCATCCTCTACATACTAGATTTAGCTATATTCATCTTTTTCCTTTGAACTTTTGACTCTTGATTTTAAATGCTTTGTTTATTCATCTTATGAATTTGAATAAACACATTTGTTTTGGTGAGATATCAGATTGTCCAGATCTGGAGTTTTTCAAATTGCAAGCCATCCTTGATTAGCAATTTTCATCCTCACAATTGCAGCAAGTTCCATCCTCGCGTTTGCAGCAATTTCCATCCTCAGATTTCAAACATATTTTACTTCCTTTTGCTTTAATGATTAACAACTTATGTTCTTGTATGAATACACTCAAGAGCACATGTTAGTCATTAATCACAATCATAATCTTTAAGCAATTTGTTATCATTAAAATCAATTGAGAGATTTTGTCTCAACAATCTCCCCCTTTTTGATGATGACAATATTCTTTAGATTATGATTTTAAATAAGACAAAGATAAAATGTTTATGCTCCCCCTCAATCATATGTGTAATAATTTTTAAAACTAAAAATCATTACTCCCCCTAAATGTATGCCAAAGTGTTGAAATAACATGATTTTAACCATATGTAAAACATCATGATAGTAAGATACTAATTTAAAGATCTGTTCAACATAGCATAAACATGGGTTCATAGGCAACATAATAATTCAACTTAACAAGCATAAGCAACACAATAATTCAAACAGTTTAACACAAATAACTAGATAATCAAAAAACATAGATAATCAAAAAGCATAATCATTCTCCCCTTGAATTTGACAGCAGCAAAAAGAAAATAACCACATGGTTAATCAGATAGGGAAGGCTCGGCTGAGGAGGATGAGGGAGATGGAACAACAAAGGAAGGCTAGGCTGGTAGCTCAGGAGGATGATCTCCAGGAGCAATAGTGGGAGCCAAGTGTTTGGCAACCCATTCAAGAATGAGACCAAACTGAACCAATGAATTTTGAAAGTGAGTGAAGTTTTGAAGGATTTTTTTCTGATCCTTCCTAATCAATTTTAGCAGGTTCATTTGCTTTTGTTCCTTGCTGTCCTCAGTCCTTGTGCTAGGAACCGAATCGTTAGGCTTATCATTTACACTGGAACTCTTATTCTGAGAGCTCCCAGCCTTGTCCTTTGAATGGTTATGAGTTGTGGCAGTGAAGAAGGATTCAAGGGAACTGAACCGACCTGTAACCTCAGGGAGAGGTTGGATAGGTTCTTCATGAGCTGCAACAGGAGGAATAGGAAGTTGTTGCGAAAGATCTGGTTGTAGGGTCACATTCTCTTCCATTTGCATGGTTGGAGGAGAAGCCATAGACATATCCATAGGAGAGGGAGGATAAGACAAATTAAGGTCAAAATAGAGTTCCTCACCATCTTCCATATTATGACGAGGTGTTGGTGTAAAGGTATCCTCATGGAGTGGATCGGCTTCATGAGGAGGAGTTAGATTGTGGATTGATGAAGCTTGAGGAGATGGTTAGATGGGTGAATTCGGAGTGGGAGAGTTATTGCCTAAAGATGGAGTATGAGCAAGAGAGTTACGCAATGGAGAGGTAGGTTCTTGAACGAGTGGTGATGGCATATCCTCTTGTGGTGGTTGAATGGTGGATGTTTCAGATTTCTGAGAGGGAGTAGGGGACTCTCGTGTTTTTCTTTTCTTGGAGGCAGGGAGGTTTTCATGCTTAAACTTTATTTGTTTAATATTTTTGATTGAAAAGGTGTTACTGAAATGGACACACGGTTCATCATCAAGTGGGACTTTGAAGAATTTGAAAACCTTAGTTAGTAACATTCCATAGGGAGCAGACCTTGCCATTAAAGTAACATTCAACATAAACCAGAAAATCACATATCCTAAGTGAAGAGGAGAGGCAGTCATTAAGTGATGGATGATCATGATATCGAGTTCTGTGACTTTCTCAAAGCTGCCAGCTCAGGGTGCAATAGAGTGAACACAGATGTTATGAAGGATACGACAGATTGGACGAAGATTAGAAGCCACTAAAGGTTTTGGAGATTTGATGAGAATGTTTTCAAGAACAGAGGTCCTGGTGATGAGACCTTTTGAATACCATCTTTCTGGTAAGTGGTCAGCTCCTTCATTACGTATGTCAAGAATTTGACATAATATGGTTAGACTTATCTCTATATGAACACCTTTTAGCACCATACTAAAACTGGTGGAGTATTTTGAACCATTTGCAGCAGCATAGAATGCTCGAACTAGGCGAGGATATTGAGGCTCATTGATTTTGAAAAATGAAGTCCATCCTAGTTGATCAAACATTTCTTCCACATTAAATCCACCTTGTGTCATATCAGCCAGATCAATTATCTTTCCATTTACAACAGATTTGCTTTGCCATTTTTGAACATAATTCGTTTCTATATCAGCCGAATCAAACAGAGAGGTAATGTCACAGATTTTTACTGATGAGGATGGGGGTTTTGGAGTAAAAGGTTTAACCTTTCTAGGAGTTGAGGATTTGGATGTGGATTATTTAGCAGGCGGCTGTTGTGGAGGTTCTGAGGGTTGAGTTTCCTCTAAGTCATCAGAGTGGATGATGTAAACTGTATTGTCTTGAGGGGTCGCCTTTGTTGATGAAACAGCTCCGGACATGATTCTAGAGGAGCGTCTGATCGGACCAGAGAAGGATGAGTTCTTCGATGGTTTTGGAGTGAACGAAGGAGAAGAGGAACTTTTGGAAGGCTGAGAAGAAGGAATGATGGACAGAGAAGTTCCTTCAGATTGGGTTTCTCCATTATAGTCAGATTTTGTGCTTGAGTAAACATCTTGATTTACATCTTCTTCTTGATAAGCGATTTTCGTTTTGCAGTTACTTTGGTTCGAGCCATTGAAAAAATGGTGTGGGAAGCAACTGGGTAAAGAGATGGTTTTGAACGGATGATTGATGAGTGAAAGGGATAGAGGATGGAAGAGTAAGAGAGAAGAAAGATGGAAGTTGTGCAAATGAGCGTGGGAGGAAACGTGTTAGAGAACGAAAAAAATTTAATGCGCCGTATGCCTAGGACCTAGCGTGATAATGATCTGGACAGTTGGGAACACGTAGCCGTTTCTGCATTGAATGCTCGGCGTGAATCAAGGAGACATGCGCCACGCGTTTTGACCAATGGGATAGAGAGGCGCGTGTTCTCTTCCTAGAGCTGACAGGTCACGTGATTTTACACCAATAAGGACATTTCGTCCTCTGGTGGTTTTGCTATCCTCACAGGTATACTCAAAATGAATATTCATATTTAATTAAAACAACAGATATTTTTGGATTAATTTTTTTTAAAAAATTAATAATATAATAAAGGAACATACTCAAGATAAATCAATTAATTTCAGACAAGTTAAGAATAGAGAGTTCCTCTAAGATCTTTTTGAACCTATCCTCTTGGAGAGGTTTGGTAAAAATATCTGCTAATTGATTCTCAGTGTCAATAAAAATCAGTTCTAAATCCCCTTTTTGCACATGATCTCTTATAAAATGATGTTTAATTTCAATGTGCTTAGATCAAGAATGTTGAATGGGATTTTTAGAAAGATTTATTGCACTTGTGTTATCGCAGAGGATAGGAATTTTTGTGTACCTTAGTGAATAATCCTCAAGTTGATTTTTGATCCAAAGTAGTTGTGAGCAACATTGAGCGGCTGATACATACTCTGCTTCAGTGGTTGAAAGAGCAATAGTGCTTTGCTTTTTGCATGACCAACTTATTAGTGATTTTCCAAGAAATTGGCAAGCCCCACTCGTGCTTTTTCTTTCAACTTTGTCTCCCGCGTAGTCCGCATCACAATAGGCTATAAGGTCAAGATTGGAACACTTCTTGTACCATATTCCCAGATTTATAGTGCCAACAAGGTATCTAAAGATCCTTTTTATAGCTGTGAGATGAGATTCTTTAGGAGATGATTGGAATCTTGCACACAAACCGACTGCAAAGACTATGTCTGGTCTGCTTGCTGTTAAATACAACAAGGATCCTATCATCCCTCTGTATTCCTTTTCAGAAATTGAAGTTCTTTCATCATCTTTGTGGAGTATGGAGGATGGGTGCATAGGAGTTCCCATGCTCTTGGCTGAACTCATGTTATATTTTTTGAGCAAATCCTTGGTGTATTTTTCTTGTGATATAAAAATACCATCCTCTTGTTGTTTGATTTGTAATCCAAGGAAGAATTTCAATTCCCCCATCATACTCATCTCAAACTCACTTTGCATGAGATTTGAGAAATCTTTACACATCTTTTCATTTGTGGATCCAAATATAATGTCATCGACATATATTTGAACAATCAATAAATCCTTTTCAAGTGTTTTCTTGAAAAGAGTAGTATCAATCTGCCCTCTAATGAATCCATTTTCTTTTAGAAAAGAACTTAACCTCTCATACCAAACTCTAGGAGCTTGCTTTAAACCATAAAGAGCTTTTGAGAGTTTGAACACATGGTTTGGCCACTTCTCATCCTCAAACCCAGGAGGTTGACGAACATACACTTCCTCATTTAAGAACTCATTCAAAAAAGCACTTTTCACATCCATTTGAAATAGTTTAATACCTTTATGAGTAGCATAAGCTAAGAGGATTCTTATTGTTTCAAGTCTTGCTACGGGTGCGAACCTCTCATCATAATCAATTCCTTCTTGTTGATTATACCGTTGAGCCACTAATCTTGCTTTATTTCTAATGACTTCTCCATCCTCATTTAATTTGTTTCTAAATATCCATTTAGTCCCAATAATAGATTTGTCCATAGGATGGGGTACAAGATTCCATACCTTGTTTCTTTCAAATTGAGAGAGTTCTTCCATCATAGCTTCAACCCATAATTTGTCACCAATAGCTTGATCAATCGTTTTGGGTTCAACTTGTGATATCATGGCCATGTTGGTAGTGCTTTCCCTTAGAGAATTTCTAGTTCTAACGCCATCCTCAGTATTCCCAATGATTAGATCTGGAGGATGATGTGTGACTGTTTTCCATCCTCTTGGAAGTTGTTGAGAGGTTGGGTCAGACTCATCCTCTCCGTGAGGACCGGATACTTGAAATGTTGATTGTTCATCTTCTTCATTTTTATCCAATTTCTCTACACACAAGTCATCAAACTCATCAAAAATAACATGCACGGATTCCTCCACAGTTTGAGTCCTAAGATTATATATTCTATAACCTTTTGACGTTGTGGAGTATCCTAGAAAAATTCCTTTATCAGATTTTGGATCAAACTTTCCCAAATTTTCTTTATTATTTAGAATGTAGCAATAACACCCAAATATATGAAAATGGGAAATATTTGGTTTTCTCCCCTTCCATAATTCATATGGAGTTTTGTTTAAAATTTTTCTAATGGATGCACGATTAGAAACATAACAAGCAGTGTTGATGGCTTCGGCCCAAAAATATTTTTCAATGTTGGCTTCATTTAAAATAGTTCTAGCCATTTCTTGTAAAGTTATATTTTTCCTTTCAACAACCCCATTTTGTTGGGGAGTTCTTGGACAAGAAAAGTTATGAGAAATACCATTTTCTTCACAAAGATTTTTAAACGATTCATTTTCAAATTCACCTCCATGGTCACTTCTCACCGAGATTATTTTTTATCCTTCTTCATTTTGAATCTTTTTGCAAAAATGGTGGAATGCCTCAAAGGCTTCATTTTTATGTTTTAAAAATAGAACCCAAGTAAAACGAGAAAAATCATCAACAATCACAAAACCATATCTTTTTCCACTAAGACTTAGAGTTTTGATAGGACCAAAAAGATCAATGTGAATAAGTTCAAGAGGATGATTTGTTGAAACAAAGTTTTTAGAGTGAAAACTACTTTTAACTTGTTTTCCTTTTACACAAGCTTCACAAACTTTGTCTTTTTCAAAATTAATTTTTGGAAGACCTTTTACTAATTCTAAATTTTCTAATTTAGAAATAGTGTTTAAGCTTGTGTGACCCGCTCGTTTGTGCCAAATCCATTTTATCTTTTTCAATAGTGACAAAACAAGATTCAGATGGTAAATCATCAAGATAAAGTTCATATAAATTCTTTTTTCTAAATCCGGAAAACAAAACTCTACCCGAGGATGAGTGTTTAACCTCACATACAGTAGGCTTAAAAATAACTTCAAAACCACTATCACATAATTGACTAATGCTTAGCAAGTTATGTTTTAAGCCATCCACATATTGAACATTTTTAATTTTTGCAGAATTATTCTTACCAATAATACTTGTTCCTTTTATTTGAGCTTTATCATTATTACCAAATGTGACTGATCCTCCATCCTTTATCTCCAATGACATGAAGCAGTGCTTATCTCCCGTCATATGCCGTGAGCAACCACTGTCCAAGTACCAAGGCTTTCTTTTGTTGATTAGAGGATGAACCTATTTTAGAGTTTAAAAGAGACTTAGGTACCCATATTGCTTTGGGTCCTTGTTGGTTAGTTTTTCCTCTTGTGAGGACATTTCTTTTATGAGCAAGTTGACTTTATATTGTTAGCTTTACTCTTAGCATGACAAATTTTAGAGGTATGCCCAATACCAGCCTTGTCAAATATTCCAGATTGAGACCCCATAATATTTTGAAAGGTTTCTGTAGATTTGACAAAGTTGGAAATATCATTTTTTAGTTCCCTAACCTCAGATTTCAAAATTTCCTTTTCTGCATCCTCGTCAGGAGGATGAGTTTCAACTATTTTCTTGTTTAAAAATTTTTGTTTCTCAGAATTTTGAAATTGAGATTGTTGTAAATCTTGAATGATTTTAACATATTCATCATTTTTTTTCGAAGCTCCTCATTTTGTCTCTTTATCTCAACAAGTTGGTTTTTTTGAAATATACATGTTTGAGATAAAGTGTTTGAGTCATTTAAGAGGCTATCAAATTCAATTTCTAATTCTTCACAATTAGGACATAGATTAGTAATACATACCTTCTCAGTTTCTGATTTTGTCATGAGACATAGGTTGGCCTCTTCTTCCTTTTCTTGCTCCGAGGATGACTCGTCACTATCATCCCAAGTAATCATTATCGATTTGTTTTTGTATGGAAATTTTCTAGAGTTCCTTTTGTTGAGAGGACACTCAGTTTTGTAGTGTCCCATCTTGTTGCATCCATAACAAGTTATTTTCCTTTTGTCAATTTTTTCTTTTTGAGGGGATCCTCTATTATGTCCTCTTCTGTTTATCATCCTCTGTAGTCTTCTAGAAAGCAGAGCGAGTTCATTCTCATCCTCAGACAGAGGATACTCTTTGTTTTCCTTTGTTATGCCATCTTCATTCTTCTTGGAAGATGAACTTTCTGTTTGGCTGGTTTTTAGAGCAATCATTCTTCCCTTTCTGTTTGGTTTCTCCGCCAACAACAATGGTTCATGAGCTCTTAGATTTCCAACCAAATCTTCTAATTTCATGTTGGTCAAGTCTCTTGCTTCTGTAATGGCAGTTACCATTGGCCTCCATTCTTTTGGTAAACTTCTTAGGATTTTTCTTATCCTTTCATGAACGGAGTATACCTTTCCAAGAGATCTCAAGTTGTTTAATATGATTGTTAACCTTGAGAACATTTCATCAATAGTTTCCTCCTCCTTCATTTCGAATAGTTCGAAATCTCTTACTCCCATATCTATCCTTGCTTCTTTTACATGGCTTGATCCTTCATGATGGATCCTTAGAGTATCCCAGAGCTCCTTAGCATTTTTGCACTCTTCAACTCTATCATATTCTTCCCTGCTCAAAGCACACGTTAGAAATAAATGAGCTTTAGAGTTTAGGAGTACCTTTGCATTTTCTTTCGCCGTCCATTGTGCTTGAGGTTTCTCATCCGAGGTTGCATCTGTGTTATTGGTTCTAATGACATGATCTCCATTTTCCACCACAGACCACATGTTGTTGTCTTGTGATATGAGAAATAGCCTCATCTTACCTTTCCAGTGATAGTAATCTGTACCATCAAAGTAGGGAGGTCGGCTGGATGATCCTCCTTCAGGAATATACTTAGCTTTTGACATTTTTCTTTTTGGATCTTTTTCTCTTACACTGTTAGGTGTATTTTTTAGAGAGCCTTGCTCTGATGCCAATTGATGTAGCTAAATATCACTAGAAGGGGGGTTGAATAGGGATTTTGCTGTTTAAAAAATAATTTCTAAGAGTTTTAAAAACTATCCTCTCGTTGAGGATGGCTAGCTCGAGGATGCGATTCTTCAAATCGTTAGATCTAAGTTGAGCAAAAGAGTAGGAGTAGAGTAAGAGAGACACACACACAATTTTATACTGGTTCACCCAAAGATGGCTACGTCTAGTCCTAACACCCTTGTGAGATTTCACTAACTTTCAAACAGATCAATCCTCAACCCGAGGATGATTACAAACCATGTATTCTTTAGCTTCACAAAGCTTACAATCAATTTCCGAATATTTCCAAGTGTAACTCACTAGGAAATTACAAAGTGATATGAGAGTGATTGATACTTAATACTTTCTCAAAGGATTTACAAAGATATAGTGTATGATTGAAGAAAGTAAGAAGTGAGGGTGTTTTGCTCTTGATAGCTTTAAGATGCTTGATCTTTTTATGCAAGTGTGTTGTGTGTCTTCCATTGGAGAGCTTGTTTGCATTTTATAGAGATTCAAGCCCTTGATGACCGTTAGAGTTGTTTTCAAATATTCCAAGTCTTTCATCATATTTACGGAATTGTCATTGCTGCCATCCTCACCTTTCTTGTAACTTGATCTTGATAAGTCCTTGTCAATTCTCTTTTTCAAGCAATGTACAACTGTTATTTGGCCATGTGAGCTGCATTTTTCGAAGACTTTAAGGTCTTGGTTGGTTTCACCTTTTGAGGTGATGTTGACAAGAGAGAGAAAGCTTAGGCCTTCACATGTGATCTTCCATTTTTGGCTTGTTTCAAGTTGCCTTTCTTCAACTTGACTTCTTCATGTATATATTCATGCAAACACATTTAATAATCTGATTTAAGCCTTTGCACATGCTTGAAGAGTTGCTTTCACTTTTTCTGACCTATCCTCGGCCTATGCTGCCATCCTCTACATACTAGATTTAGCTATATTCATCTTTTTCCTTTGACCTTTTGACTCTTGATTTTAAATGCTTTGTTTATTCATCTTATGCATTTGAATAAACACACTTGTTTTGGTGAGAGATCAGATTGTCCAGATCTGGAGTTTTTCAAATTGCAAGCTATCCTCGGTTAGCAATTTTCATCCTTACAATTGCAGCAAGTTCCATCCTCGCGTTTGCAGCAATTTCCATCCTCAGATTTCAAACATATTTTACTTCCTTTTGCTTTAATGATTAACAACCTATCTTCTTGTATGAATACACTCAAGAGCACATGTTAGTCATTAATCACAATCATAATCTTTAAGCAATTTTGTTATCATTAAAATTAATTGAGAGATTTTGTCTCAACAGATGGCTTCTACCTGGCCTAGAAAAGTTGGAACTTTTGAAATTATGATGAAAAACCTTGGAACTTTTGAAACGAGTTCCAACAGTCATCAAAGAGCTAGGAACTCTATAAAATGCAACAAGCTCTCCATCATAAGATATACAACACAATTGTATAAAAAGATCAAGTATCTTAAAGCTATCAAGAGCAAACACCCATCCTCACTTCATACTTTCTTTGATCCTACACTATATCTTTGAAAATCTTTTGAGAAAGTATTAAGTCTCAATCACTCTCACATTACTTTGCAATTTCCTTGTGAGATACACTTGGAAATATTCAAAAATTGATTGTAAGCTTGGTGAAGCTAAAGAATACACATTTTGTATTCATCCTAAGCGTGAGGTTGATATGTTTGAACTTTAGTAAAATCTCACAAGGGTGTGAGGACTGGACGTAGCCATCTTTGGGTGAACCAGTATAAAGTTGTGTGTGTCTCTTTCATATTTTTCTTTCACTCTTTAGCTCAACTCAAAACTAAAGGTTTAAAAACCCGTCCTCGGGCTTACCATTTTCTGCGAGAGGATAGTTTTAAAAACACTAGAAAATTATTTTTAAACAGCAAAATCCTTATTCAACCCCCCTTCTAGTGATATTTAGCTACATCAATATGTTCAATTATGGAAGAAAATCATAGGAAGATATGGGAGGAAGTAAATTAGAGGAAGAAAATCAGAGGAAGAAATCAGAAGAAACAAATAAGAGGAAGCGAAGTCAAACAAAGCCAGACAACTGAAGTTTGAAGCATGCCTCTAAAATGAAAGCATGCCTATGAAGTTTAAACATGCCTCTGAATAATGAAGCTTGAAGGTGCAAACATGAGAATGAGGGTTGAATTGTGTTTGTCTAAGTTGGATTCTTTTTAATTATTTATTCAAGAAGTGGTTCAGGTTTTGTGATTTTAACTAAAACAGAGGCAGTAACAATCGAGCTTAAGTAATCAGAGGCAAGACTAAAGTAAAGAGTGTAGAAGTAAAGCTACACAAGCATATTTATCTTGGTTCACCATCAATTTGGTAGCTACATCCAGTCCCTTCACCTAGAAGAATTTAACCACTAATTCAAATCATTGAATTACGCAACACATAACCCTACAAGTCAACCTTCTCAAAATAACCTGACACCTACAAACTTTTTTGAAAAGTAAAAAGTTTGAAACATATTATGTTTTGCTTCTACTAAGCAGATTGTTACAATTCATTTCTCACACTAAAACACTTAGACACTATTTCTTTGAGAAAATGATTTTCTAGAACTTAAACCTTTGAACTTTGAATACTTAGGAAATTTGAGCTCTCAAAAATTTTTCTGAATTGAATGGATTTATTTATGAGTTTATGAGTTATTGATTTCTTCTTCAGTCTTGAGTATCTATTTATAAAATAGATTAGGTCTCATTTTTGTCCTTGTAAAATTTGGATCATGTATTTCTTGTGAACAAATTATGAATGTATCTTCTTTTGAACAAATTATGAGTGTAATTTCTTGTGAATAATTTTGAGTGTTTCTTCTTGTGAATATATTATGAACATATCTTCTTGTGAACAATATTTTGGCTATATCTTCTTATGAACAATATTTTGACCATATCTTCTTGTGAACAATATTTTGACAAATCTTCTTATGAACAATATTTTGATCATATCTTCTTGTGAACAATATTTTAGCCATATCTTCTTGTAAACAATATTTTGACCATATCTTCTTGTCACCCTTGTCAAATATTTCCTTCAATTATAATTTTATTGAATTTTGAATCACATCTAATTTTAGATTGTGTTCAAAAACTTATTCACGTGAATCCTCCTTCATACTCTTGATTGGTTGGAGTGCGAATGGATTCGGGCTTGTTCTTGAATATTCATAAATTTTGATTCGGTTATGTAACGCCCCAAATTTTTTATCCAAATATTACTTAAAAATATTTGTTTTCTTTTAGAAACAACTATAATTTTTTTTCCTTAGGAGTAGTTCATCATGTAATAATTTGAAGATGCGTCAGAAAATGACTAGATATATTTTTTTTTTGTAAAAGAACGTAATGTAATTTATTAAAATATTATTTATTCATTTATTTGCCAAATTAATATTCCAGTTGTTAGATCGATATTTATTTATGTTTCAAAATAAAATAAATTATCTTTAAGTGAAATTCAAAAGAAGCAAAGTTGATTGAAATTAATGACATTCAGTTATTTACTAGCAAATGAAATCTCATTTCCGCATTTCTATTAAAAGTTAATGATGAAGAATAAATAATTTTACAATGTACCACAAAAAATTTAGTAACACAAAACATTATTTTTAAGTAAAAGTCTCATTGTTCCACGCGTATGCACCAATCAAACATGATTTATGCAATGCTTGGAGATCATTAGTACCTAAATATTAGTGTAAAGAGTCAGTTCGTCCCACATCATAAATTAAACTAAATAAATTAACAGCCATAAAATATTAATATAAAATATTTTCGTAATAAAAGATTTAAAAAAAATTAATTCTTTAATAGTTCTCAAAGATGTATCAAAAGTGACAAAGTGTATCTAAATAAATCAAGTAGCAACCGTAGAGCAAATAATTAGATCAAAATAAAAATAATAGTAAAGTGTATGCAAGTTATGCATGCTCCTAAACATATATGATCCAGATATAACCAGCCACACATGCGCCCACGCAGAAGTCACCCATACCAATGAGGAAAAATTAAACCAGCCACATAGGCGTCCACAAAGATGCATATGATATGTCATGAAATGATAATGATGCTCAAAAGGTACATGTCACCACCCACTTAGATAATCACACAAATCATGAGACACTTAGGCAACCACAAAGATAACAATATTTATAACACAAATCACCAGCCACTTATGCAAACACAAAGATAACAATATTTAAAACACAAATCGTCAGCCACTAAGGCAACCACAAAGATAACAATATTTAAAACACAAATCACCATCCACTTAGGCAACTACAAAGATAAAATATTTCAGATTAAATTTTTTAATCACATAAGATATCAAATTTATATTCTCATGGATGTTCATAGTTAGAATTCAATAACCTCAACACATCAAATATGCACGTTAACAAATATCTCAAAATCACCACTTTCATTTTAATAATCCATAAGATTCGATTTGGTTACTTGTTATTGATAAAAAAATTAAAACTCATGTTACCCAGAATACAATAACAATAGAAATTTTATTTTTTTCACTATAAAGTTTTCGGTATTATAAAAATGAACTATTCATTAAAAAATATAAAATTTTCATCAATTTCCTCATGACATATATATTGTTCATAAAAGTCAAATTTTAAATTAAATACTCAAAAAGTCAAGACTTAATATCAAATACATCATAACAAACATATTACTAATGATATCATCATAAAAATTATAACTTTATAATGAAAGACTCTAAAACACGTAAGGCGTTAAACATTTTCACTACAAACATATTTATTAAGGGATAATAATAAAAATAGAACTCTATAGTTAAGTTCATCAAGATAGATATATTACTCAAAAGAAACAATCAAAACATTATAGTTAATTTCTTTATGACGAAAATAAAATCAACTTTTTTTTCTTTTAAGACATCCATACATCAAATCAATATCCTACGAACTGCTAATTTAATATCTAGTCTAACTCTGCATGGGAAAAATCCCTTACCTTGGACGCTTTCCTTCCATGTAACCCTATATAGCCCTCGAAAAATATCATAAAGATGAAGGAATGAAAGCTTAGAACTTCCACAAGAAAGAGAGGGAATATGTGGGTGGTTGTTTGAGTGACTTAGAAAATATTTGAGATAAATAAAATATAATATTGGGAATGACATGTGAGGTACGGGTGATTAGGACTCTTTTTGCTCTATTGCAAGTTTTATTGTATTCTATGAGTAAGAAGTGTATGAGACTAATACGGAGACGTGAAACTGACTAGAGAAAGATAATAATTTTTCTCATTGAGGTTAATTTCACACATCAATAAGATATTCAACTGGAATAATATCATTCAATGACCAATCGTTATGAATTAATTGACATTCGTGTACTTATTCTTGCTTGTTACACATTTGAGTGGAGGTAAAGTAGAAAACATACGGTTCTATAACGAGATGCTATTAAAAATAAAATATAGCTATCAAGAGTAGTAGTGTGTGTGATTAAATTTTGACCAAAATTGACATGGTCATTGTTCACTCTAAAAAATACTCCTACGAGTTTTAATTAATTACTAACAAAACCACAACAATAAATTAATATAAATATACTTCATCAAATAATTAAATATTAAAGGAACAATTATCTTATTATTATCACACTAAATTAATTAAATAAAATATATAAATAAAAGTAAGGATTTTCACTAACTCTACTATCTCCTAGGTCAAATACTTATTTGGTCTAAAATAAAACTAATAAATGATATAACTTCTATAAATTATAATTTAATAAAATAATCCAACCAATGTTTTCATCAACTAAAATAAATCAAGTAAGACAAAAATATCACTGCATGTCATGTATAACAAAATAAAGTCAACGTATCTAACACATCAATTTTATGATTATAGAATAATAATATATATGAAAATATTGGGGTGTATGATTCGAGCTCAGTATATAGGGGATAAGTACTACCACTACATAGTCCCACTACCAATTGAGTCAACAGCTCAATTTAGAAGCAAACATGTGGTTCCAACAATCTCCCATTTTTTATTACGACAAAACTATAATTTTTTATGATAATTTATTGGCTTTTATTACTTGACTCCCGCTAACTTAAGACTCCCTCTAAGTCTAAGTAGTTTTTTTCTCCCCACATACTTACACTTTTTCTCCCCACCTAAACAAATAAATAAAAAATTATTCTCAAATATCTTCCTCCCTTTTTGTCATCAAACAAAAAGACTAGAATCTAAACTAATCTAGGCATAGCACAACATTAAATAGATACAAAGGTAAAGTTTAGATTTGTCTTAATGAGTTCAAATATGTCTTCAGCTAGTGGTTTAGTGAATATGTCAGCTCATTGGTGCTCAATGTCTATAAATTGGATATTTAGTACTCATTTTGGAACAAATTCCCTCATAAAGTGATGTTTAATTTATGTGTTTAGCCCGAGGATGCAAGATTAGGTTCTTTGTTAGGCAAATAGAAAATGTATTATCACAGAATATGAGAATGTTACTCTCAAGGATTTCGTAATCTTCCAGTTGAGGTTTTATCCGTAGCAGTTGAGAGTTGCAGCCAACTGTTAAAATGTACTCAACCTCTGTTGTTGACATTGTAATTGTGTTTTGTCTCTTACTTAACCAGGAGATTAAGTTTTCACTAAGAAATGTACTATTTTCACTGATGCTTTTTCTTTCATGTTTGTCTCTAGCAAAGTCAACATCACAATAACCACTTAATATGTATTTAATAGACTTCTTATAGAACAAGTCAATGTTGGAAGCACCTTTCAGGTATCAAAGGATACTCTTAACAATAGTTAAGTAAGATTTCCTTGGATCAACTTGAAATATACTCACACTAAATCATTCTATATGTTTTATGGTCAAACTTATGACCTGATTCATCTTTTTCCAGTGAGCATATAGGGTACATTGGTGTAACCATAGGTTTACAATCATTCATCTTAAACTTCTTGAGAAGCTATTTTGTATACTTTGTTTGATGAGTGTATATGCCCTTCTGAATTTGCTGAATTTATATCGCTAAGAATAACTTCAGTTCTCCCATCATACTCATTTGAAATTCAAACAACATCAACTTAGCAAATTCTTGACAAATAATGCCATTATAAGATTCAAAAATATTGTCATCAACATAAATTTGAATAATATGAATGTCATCTCTTATCGATTTTCTAAATAGGGTGGTCTCTATTTGTCCTATTTCAAAACTGTTTTTAAGCAAGAAATTACTTAAGCTATCATACCATGCTTTAGGTGCTTATTTTAGACTATATAGTGATTTCTTAAGTTTAAAGACATAGTCTAGAAATTTAAAGCTTTCAAAATCTGGAGGTTGCTTAACACCATTGATGGAGCTTCACAATTTTTTTGAGGGGGGCAATATAAAATAGACTATATATAAATTCATTTCGAATTGCAGACATTGGCTTCACCAAGACACTCTGTTACCATTCGGACAATTCGCAATACATTTCATAGTGCAAAACATTTTATATATAACAAGTAAAATACATAAATACTATTTCATGTAACCATATCTTTACAAAATAAGATTATTTTGGGGTGGCTGTGACGACCACCCGTTTCCAAGAAGATCTGTCCTGGTCATGGGAAACATTATTCCAAAGGAAAATTGCACTACATGATCGAAGTACTGGGGTGTTCGCAATGCTGTTTGAATTGGTTTTGATGATAAAAAGGTATTTAATCCAAAGATAAAATCACATTTGGATGACACATTTTAAAATATGTGATTCGATCAATTACAAGAGGTTTAATTTAAATCGGTTATTAGATATTCAAATTACAATTGTAAGAAAATATTTAATTTTAATATTAATATTATTAGAACATGGGAAAATAGTAGATTTAATACAAAATATAACATATAGCATACTAAAATTTAATACTATGGAACAACAATGATCAATTATCCTGAAGTATTGTACATAAGAGGAATTGACATCCGATGAATATTTTGTAGCAGACAATATTTCCATTGCTAATCTTTAGTCAATTTGAACATTTGTTTTGGATTTTTTTCGGATTGGTACCTTAAGTTTATTTTTCTAAATTGATTCTGTGTTATATATTTATATTTAATTTGTAATAGTAGTTTTTAAGTTGTATTAAATTATACGTACAATATTTTAGGTTCCATATTTTTTTGAATTACTATTATAGAATGTTGAAATTTAATTTAAATAATATAATGAATTCATGTCCAAACTACTTTACAAGAAAATAAAATTAATGATATTATTTATGTAGATGTACCTTTATTATTAAATTTTTAAAGACTATACATATATCTTAATAGGTATAGATTTAGAAAAAATAAAAAATTATTTATAATAAAAGTCTTTAAAAACCGATCTAAAAAATATGTATAATTTAAAGGACTTTAACATATATTTTATAATTCAAATTGTCAAATAATTTGTCTTAATCTCGTTGTTGATATGAAAATCTCCTTTGATAATAAACTTAGATTTTGTAAACCACAAGATTTAACTTGCATAAACTTCTGACTATACAAAAACAACGTTTTATTTTTATTTTTGTTAGTTTTTTTTTCACCCTCTTTCTTCAATTTGGAACAATTGTTTATTCTATTTTTGGAACAAAAGAAATGAAAGGAAAAAAATTGAAAAATGAAAGAAAACACACTTATCAAAAATAATTCTTTCTTTTGGAACACATTGAAAATAGAAGAAAAGAAGTATATTTGGTGGGATCTAATTCAAATTCTTTTCTCTTCATATTAATAAAAGAAATACTTTAAAATCGTCGATTGTAAAATGACAAAAAAATCCCTATTTTATTTATTATTCTTTTTATCATATTCATTTTTTTTTTTATTTTAAATATGTTTTATTTAAATTTAGATCATTTACATCAATTTCGTCTTTCATAAATTATATTAATTAATATTAAAAAAAAACTTGAAAAGATAGATAGAGCGGTGGAGAGAGTACATTATCCTTTAATTCCTAGGAAAATATTGTTTAGATATTCTAAAGTAAATTCAAAAGATAAATAAAATTTAATAAAGAATTATAAAATTTAATTCTTTTAAATGGTTTGTCCTTGGACCCATTGATCTAAATATCTTGTTTTTTTATTTTTAATATAAAATTGCCACATTTTAAAAAAAAATATTAAAATACTCTACTTTTTAGCCTCAGTTGTTTGTGGGATGTGACCTTCTAAAGAAAAAAAATTTCAAATTTAATTGATGGTCGCATCCTGGGGATGCGATCTCCTACTAACCCATTTTGAATTTTTTGCTTGTCTATTTTGCCTTTATGTATATTACATATATTATATATGTTATTATTACATATTTTAAAAGTAATTATAATATTAAAATAATTAATTTATTAATATTATATAATTTTTACTAATTATAATAATAAATAGAATAATAATAATTAAAATAATAATAATAATAAAAAGAAAATTCTATTAATAAAATAAAAATAAAAATACATTAAATGAAAAGAAAAAAATACATTAAAATAAAATGACATTAAATCAAAAGAAAAAAATGCATCAATTTTGAGTAGATGTGTCAGCAGTTTGGACAATGTTTCTTAGTATGACCAGATACCCGACATAATCCGCACTTTCTTGGGACTCTATCTGTGATGTCCATTTCTGTTCTAATGTGTTTGGTCTTTGGGAGACCTTTCTTGACTCTCCGCATTAGTGAATTGTGACACACCTTAACACCTTCATATTGTGGCCAATATCCTTCATTTGATATCGGTTGAAACGCTTCACTGTATACTTTTAATACTGTTTCCACTTTGTACACATCAGGTATAAGGCTCCAATAATCATATTTGATGCTAGAATATGTTGCTATCACATGTGAACAAGGTATATGTTTAACTTGATATTTTCCATAATCCCATAATCACACTACTTGATATTTTTTCTTTTAATTTAATATATTTTTATTTTTATTTTATTAATAGAATTTTATTTTTATTTTTATTATTATTATTATTTTAATTATAATTATTATTTTATTTATTATTATAATTAGTAACAATTATATAATATTAATAAATTAATTATTTTAATTAATTATTTTAATATTATAATTACTTTTAAAATATGTAATAATAACATATATAATATACAGGCAAAATGGACAAACAAAATAATCAAAATGGACTAATAGGAGGTCGCATCTCCATGTTGTGATCCGCAACTGGAGCTAAAAAAAAAGACATTTTAATATTATTTTTTTAAAGTGTGACAATTTAATATTAAAAATAAAAAAATAGAATAATTTGATAAAAAAAACTCTCCTTGATCATAATTTACTAACCACATATGCGTAGTGAATTAATTTTTTCACTTTTTGATTACTTTTTTTTTCTCTGTATTTTATTTCCTAAACCAAACAAAATATTGAACATTATGTTATTTATTATACCTTTGATTGGAATTGCCACGCCGCCATTACTCTCAAAACCCTAATTTAACACCCCGCTTCTTAGTTCTTATAAATATCCCCAAACACAAACCCTACTTGCACTCGCATAATCAAATCCATGAAATGAAATTGAGGTTGTTTTCATATTGCTTCTCTTTTTAACAATGATTGCTGGTAACGTAGTGTGAAGACTTTTGTTTTTACCCCTAACCGGATGATTTCGACATTTTGTTTTTCTGTCTATATCTTGATTTTGTTTTTGGAAGTTTTGTTCATTTTGAACTTCATGCCAGTTTTCAGCAATTAGATTAAAAGGGTTAACTGCACTTTTGATCTTTTATTTGGCCTTGTTCACAATTTTGGTTTCACATTTTCATTGTTTAAGGCTTTGGTTCTCTAATTTTAAAAATTTGTGTTCGAACATTTTATTTAAGAAATAGGATCAAAATTGTGAATGCGACACTATTAGAAAATTGTTCCAATAGTTATTCCATCTAGACATTAGTCAGGTATCCTCCTCAACATAACATGGTTGATGCCGTTACTTGTCTGGTAAATTAATGAGTCCATCGTTACAGATATGTTGATTTTCTGTGTTCCTATCTGCTCCATTTGGACTCTACATGTCTATCATCTTAATTCACTTCTCTTCTTACAACTTCAGACATTTCTTAATGCAAATCAAAATTGAACATACAATGGTTGATAGTTGATACATTACATGTCTGGAAAATTAACTGAGTCCATATTTGTCTTCATCTTTTGATGTAAAACAAAACTATTGATTACTATGATTCTGTTCAATTTTCAATTTCTATGCCAATTGAATTGTTTGTGTTAAAACTAAAATACATTTTTATAAATAATAATTTGAATCAACCGAAAATCCATTTAATTTAAACTGCATTAATTTAAATTTGGTCAGATTGGACTTTTTAGAGTTGTCATTTAAATCAAACCAACCATGAGGATTATATTATTTGGTTCAAATGGTTTTTTGAACTCATTCACGATTCAAACTACACTAGGAACACCTCGGAGGATTATATGCATAGCTTTTGTGATTTCTATTCAGCTAACTTTTGATATTCTTTCAAAGAGGCTAGTAAAGGGTTTTTGATTAAAATATTTTATTTTTTTTTAATTTTAATACTAAATTGCCACACTTTAAAAAAAATAATACTAAAATATCTTATTTTTTAGTCTCAATTAAAAAATTTAAATTCAATTAATGGTCGCATCTTGGGAATGCGACCTCCTACTAAGCTTTTTACTTTTTCTGCTTGTCCAATTTTGCCTTTATGTATATTATATATGTTATTATTAAATATTTTAAAAGTAATTATAACATTAAAAAATACAAAATAGTTTTATAAATAATAAAAATAATTAATTTATTAATATTATATAATTTTTACTATTAATATTATAAATATAAAATGATTAATATTATAAAATAATTAATAAAAAGAATAATAATAATAATAATAATAATAATATTAATAATAATAATAATAAAAAGAACCACGCAATCTACTGCTTTGGTCCAATCAACATATTATAAAATATGTACATTATTTCCATCCATGGCAAAACAACACGCATCAATTTTAGCTGGTCAAATATTAATTAGTAAAAATTATATAATATTAATAAATTAATTATTTTTATTATTTATAAAAATATTTTGTATTTTTTAATGTTATAATTACTTTTAAAATATTTAATAATAACATATATAATATACATAAGGACAAAATTAGACAAGCAATAAAATTAAAAAGCCTAGTAGGAAGTCGCATCCCCAAAATGTTACCATCAATTGAATTTGAAATTTTTTTGCTTGAAGAGGTCGCATCCTTAGGTTGCGATGAGCGGAACTAAAAAAGTAGAGTATTTTTATTATTTTTTCAAAGTGTAACAATTTAATATTAAAATTAAAAAATACGAATATATGGATCAATGGGTAAAGTCCAATTTTAAACCACTAATTAAAATGAGTCTAGGCTATCTCTTAAGGAAAAATGATTCATAACACATACAAATATACTAGTATTTAAGTTTTAGATCAATAAAATTTAAATATAATAGGAGCATGGAATACTTAATAATTCTAGAATATTATCAGCTTAAACTAACAAAATAACAATTCGTGAAGGCTCGTATGGATGATATTTAAAAGTAAAAACATGTATGGTAAGTACTCATATTTAGGAAAATTAAAGAGTGGAATTCAAATTATTTTTCATGAGTACACTTTATATGACATTCCATCTGATAATAAAAAGAATACAAATAAAGATAGAATGTCTAAAAGATTTGTTCGGTTGTTTCCTTCTCATTTGAGAGTCCACAACAACTAAAAGAAGAAAAAAATTAATTAAATAGTTTTATCTGTTTCAAGAATCAGCTTGTAATACTATTTTTATGGAGATTTTGTTATTGTTTAGTTTCACTGTTGGGCGATGATTTTGATTTTGTTAACATGTAATTTTGTCCGCTATATTTTATATATATAATGAGATAAAAAAATATAATAATAAAATAAAAATAATAAATTAGAACTATAAACTTTAGACAATAATGAGTTGCCTCTATTCTTGTTATTCACTCCTTTCTAAAGATAAAAAAAAATAGAAAATGAATACAATTGAATAAAAAGAATTAAAAAAGAAATGAATCAATAATAAAAAAATTAGTATAAAAAATGAATTAATAGTAATAAAAATTGAAAAACACATAAATATTTTTTACTTAAAAACTACGTGTGATTTAATTTTCATATTGCATTTGGGGTAAAAACTACGTCTTGGCACATCAAATTAATAAAAATATATACTTTTTCTTTTATTAATGTAAATAAATTATTTTTTATTATTCTTTTTAGGGGGTAAAATAATTAATTGACTAAACAAATAGTTTATATACAATTAACTATAGGGTAACTATTTTAATAGACGATTTCCCTATTCATAATCGACTTTCAAATCAGTTTTTTTGTTCAAGATTTTTATTTTAGGTTTTATCTAATTTTCCCTTTAAAAAAAATAAAATTGGTGGTGACTCATTTTTCGCAGAAAAAGTGGACGCAACAGTTGATGACTTCATTGAGGACTTTTGAGAGTCAAGCCTGATTTAATTAATTATATATAATTATCTATATAATTATTTATTTTTCTATACACTACCCGAACACGGTTCACACACTTATGAGTGAATTCTACACCCGAACTGAGTGCAACCTAAGATAAGTTAGAGACTGTGTAATGATAATCTTCTAGATTCACATCTTGTTTGGTTGTCTGAAAATTTCTCAAAGAGTTAACATTTTCTATAACATTTCTATTTTAATAGTTTACCTATTAATTGATTTAATATTTTAGAATTGAGTTGTGTGTTCTATGAACCAGTTTAGAACTATAGAGTCACTCATAGTAAAGGTTCACATTAAAAAAAAATAGAAATATCAAATAAGAAAAGAACCATGTAGGACACATTTATATATGAAAAAACCTACCCTATCTATATTTGATATTCATCATAATTATTGCATAATCATGCATGTTTCATCTTTTTATTTAATTTTATATGTTGTTTTTCTTTTTCTCCTTATTTAAAATAATAATAATAATAATTGCACATTATGAGGAAGTAAAATGTTTTAGTTAAATGCATAATCATTGCATTCACTTTTTTTACATTCTCGTAATATTTTCCTTCAAGAAAAAATAAAAAAAAAAGGAAAAAACGAATACCATGACACCCTTACTGGGATATATTATCGGGCTAAAATCATGGATGAATTGGAGCATATAAAGATGATCTAAATCAACTGAAAGACCCTATGGCTAAAAGTTTGGAAATCTTGTAAGCCCTCGATACTCGAAATCATGGGAATCCTTCATGGAAAAAAGTATATCACAAAGAACTCACTTTACCCTTCATTTTATAAGTCTAATAATTTTCACTTTTTAGTCTACTTTTTGGTTATACTCTACCTCATGTCAGTCCACAAGATTTGAACCTAATACTATTGACATTTATCTTCATCATCCACCACCTACTTCTAGATCATGAACATACTTTTTGACTTTTCGCCACAAAATAACCTCTAGAAGTTGAATCGTCTATGTTGAACTTTCATCACTATCACTTATTACTTTGATGTCATGGAAAAATTCATCAACCTAAGATAAAGGGGCAAATCTTGAAGACTATTAAGAAAAACCTTGATTAAACACAATTTCGAAGACATCAACCATGATCCCTGTATATCCAAGGGGCAAAGTCAATGATGGAAATACTATGAAGTTTCTCCATGATTGTTAATGTTAATTTAATCTGATTCTAAAGTATTGATTATATTAATGTGCCCAAAATTTTATGATACTTTATTGTAGAATTGACACACTTTTGTTCCTTGATATTTTGAATATCAATAAATGCATTTTGTCTTGTATTCTTTTCCTTCTCACCTATCATATGTTTCACAGTTTCTTGCCAAACATTATTTGTTTTTCTCTTCTTTAAACCATATGCCATGCATATTTGGAAGTAGTCCATTCATAAATAAAATTTCTAAGATCTCATACATAATTTTAGTTATGCTATTAATTTCACTAAAGGTTAGGACCCGGAATTAATGTCACGTTAATCCCCAAGAAAGATTGTTTTATCTTTGTCATTGTCTAATTGTAGGTTTCATTGTCCCAAGAATGGGGTTTGCCTATTATTTCCAAGTGGGAACGGCGTGTGTAGAGTTTAAGAAGAGACTCAATAGTGAAGCAAAATGCGAAATTCCATGAGAAGATTATCCTCACTCTCAATCTCAAGAACAAAACCAACGCTATATTGCTCTTTGCTTTCCACACCCCTCATGCACTCCAGTTTTCGTCAATCCACTGACACGTTACACTCATATAGAAGATCTGTTCAAAGGAAGTCCACAAATCAAGTGTGATGGATAACTTAAAAGAAACCTGTTCTAACAATGCTCTTACATCTGCCCTCATACTTCTGAAAACTTCATCAAGTACAGTTCTGTACTTGTCACGAGGCCAAATTTGTATAGATGGATTCAAAAACTTGTAAGAAGAATTCACAAGCCACTTCTCTTCTAGAGTTGAAGGTGGGAGAGAAGCTAAAACAAGCCACCTAACGAGTAACCAATTTAGATGATCATAATCCATCTCGTTTGCTTTCTCTTGAGCCTGCCGAGTTGCTGAATTGCTGACAGCTTCCACCGACTTATCATATTCCAGATGGCGATTAGCAAGATGCCTCCCCAAATTGCCTACATAAATCAAGGAACTTTAGTTGATATATGTACAAAATCAGAATTTCTAGTAGAACATCTTCGCAACCAAGGATGCTACAATGTAAAATTCATCTAGCATCAAACGTATACTGAAATAAGAAAACAAAAGGGCATAAACAGAAACTATTAATAGAGCGGGATATAATCAGCATTTGTGGAGCACCAAGCCACCAGACACGACACCAAGGCATGTTACATTTAATTACTTTTATTTCTCAAATTATTATCACTGTCGTCTCTAGTATTCACATCTGTATCAGTGTTTGATAGGGAGTTTTGGCCTAAGGCGAGTGACACAAGATAAATTTGACAAGACTAGAAAAGATATATATATTTATACACACACACCCTATTGAATAAGAAAGGTAATGGCACCTGTGGCGGTTGCAATGGAATACGTTTGTCCACAAAACTTGCATCTCCTTGTTTTTCCATCACTAGCAGTCTCAAAGAACTTCAAATAAACTGAAGTCATTGTTTACTTTTTTGGCTTTTCTGAACAACCATGGCCAATATTTACAGGATTTGAAATGAGTGCCAAATCCATCATGGATTTATTATTATTATTATTATTATTATTATTATTATTATTATTATTATTATCATCATCATCATCATCGTCGTCTAATCAAATAAGTGAACAAAAAAAAATCTCAATAAGAGTCATGAAAATCCAATTTACACATATAATGTTGGAACTAGAAGTAGTAAGTAGTAATTAACAAATTTGTAGGTACATTTGTAGGTACAAACTTTGTATGTTCCGTAATGATTGTTATTATTATTATTAACACCCCAGCCCATGTAATCATCACTTGTTATTATTATCTAGTAATAAGTGAGAATGAAAAAAATTACAATAAAAAAAAATGAACATTGATTAGTGAACAAGAAATCAAGAAATAATAATTAAGATAAAAAAGTAAAAGCGGTATTAAATTGGAAACTGGGAATACCAGAAAGGGGAGAGGGAGAGTTCATGAGAAGCAATTACTTAGAAATTCAATTTTGGTAGAGAATTCTGAATGTGATCAAGAGGAAGGGAAAATGGAGAGAGATGAAATTTGAGCTGTGATCTCGTCTTTTTTGCAGCCACGGCTTCGCTGGCTCAAACCGTTTTCTCACTAAAGTTAGTCAGCTTCATTTTCTTTTTTTACCAACAGTTTTCCTGTCCAAAAAAACTTCACTAGTATATTTCTTTATAATTTAGTTTCCATTTTCTACTTAGTCGGAGGGAAGAATTACTATTAGACGCTAAAAATGATTAAAATAGATTAAAAAAAGAAATACATATATAGATAACAAATGAAATGTGAGCTATGTATTTTATCAACAAATGATACTTTATCTTGTAAATAATGTCTATTCCAACTCATGCATTGAATCGAATACATCCAAAAGATCATGTAATAGCATCAATAAACATTTAACAAACGAAACACGAGAATGTCAATGTTCTAGCAAAATTAAATTTTGAATGCAACAATACACAACAATTGTAGTAGGCTAGGCCAACTTTTTTGTGCTATACATGAAAAATAATTGTTACAATTCTATTCATATAATAAACAACAATTTCTTCAAAAAAAAGTTTAGCAAGCTCCGGGAAAAAAAAAAGATTAGTGGGGATATAACCATGACATTTAACACTACGTTGGAGACTTTGGAGCAAAATGAAACCATGACTCTAGAGCAATAGTCCTTTTGTTAAACTAAAATACTTCCCTGTCGTAAGTTTGTCATCATACATTAAAGCAAAAATGATGTGCTAGATATTCACTGGATTATACAGCAAATGCAAGATCACTTAATCAAGAGCTCGCAGCATGACAAGGGTCTCTAACAATTTCAGTGTTTGTGGCAAAAATCCAGAAAATAATTAAAAAAATAAAATAAAATCTCCATTGGCAACTTAATCCCACATTTCCATTGAAGCATAAAATTCAATAATAGCCAACAGCTCTCAGGTCATTTTGTTGTGTCTGTTGATCAGCATCATCATCACCCTGACCTAAAAATACAACGCGACCTGCGGAACACAAGTTATATTGCATTAATTCAAAGACAACTTATTCTCAAACAACCTTTTGTCATGCAAAATATTATTTTAAACATAAGCTACAAATAAACTTCAGCATTAGATGGTAACAAAAAGTGCTAGCAACAGCCAACACTCACTCTAGCAAATTACAAATTTAACTTTTAATAGTTCATGGGTCTTAAGGTAAGCAGAGACTAAGTCAGAAAAACGAGCTTGATTTCTTTGTGAGTTGAGCATGAACCACATTGCCCACCAAACAATTCAAAACTGTCAGAAGGAACAACACTTGTATCTACAAATATTTAAAAATATAAATAGTAACTCTTCCAACTCATCAGGCAATGCTTTTGGGTCTCTAGTACATACATTTAAAGGGATTCCTCCTTTATACATTTAGACAAAAAAATAAAGTTTGTGTGTTCTTTAACAATATGAACAACTCATAGGACATGTATGAAAGTTGAGATGAAGCAAACAACCAAGTAACGCAAGGCTTCATTTAAAGGGACTCCTCCTTTAGACATTTAGACAAAAAAAATTGTGTATTCTTTAACAATATGAACAACTCATAGGACATGTATTACAAAAGTTGATGAAGGAAAATAACAAGGGTCTGACAGAAGAATCTAAACACAAACAACAGCAGCATTCTAGCTTTACGATAAAACATTAGACTTATCGATTCTCCCCACAAACACGTTAAGTTGTAACTAGCATATAGGATAAAAGCTTAAGTAAGTGCAAACCAATTACTAATAAGAAGAAAGAACTAATGAAAACGATGTTAATAATTACATAGGCAGAAATGGATTTAATGAAAATATCTACAGAATGAGCAAATGAAATAAACAATAATATTAAAAAAATGAAAGGGTTGAAGAGTGAGTTAACTACCATTTTGACGAACAGCAACTTCTCGAATTCGGCGAACAAGGCCAGTAATGGGATCAGAGAAGACCTTAGACTCAAGGTTTCCCTCAACATACAAAGTTGAACCAGGAAGAACGTGTTTCATGAGAAGATTTCCCAATCTCTCGTGATAAACGGTAACCCTATGCCACTGAATGGCACATCGATTAGCATATTCCATAGGGTTTTCATGATCCAGTGGTCTTCGATTGTTACGAATACCTCCGGTTCCTATTGACAGTAGAGTAATCACTGTACCACTTCTCAGTTTCTTCTGGAACGGTTTTTGCCCGGCTTTACCTACCAATATCGCCTACAATCACACAAATTCAAAATCAATTATAATAATAAATAATAATTAATTAATGAAATAAGGTTGATACCCTGTAAATGCCGGGGTCAAGGCCGTTCTCAAGAGGTCGATCATAGAATGTTCTTTCGGGTGAGGGAGAAAGAGATGCTGAGTCAGCTTCGTCGGCATCGGAAAGTGTGGTGGTGGTGGTGCAGAAGCGGTGCGGAAGGGGTGTGGAAAGCAAAGGGCGACAGAGCGTTGTGGTTCTTGAGATTAAGAGTGAGGAGAATCTTCCCATGGAATTCCGCATTTTGCTTCACTGTTTATAAACACTACACACGTTATTCCCACTTATAAATTTTTTAGCTTTGCTTTTCGAAAATGTATGTATTATGGTAATACTAAATAAAATTATCCATATTAAGTGATTTAATATGTCCTCTTAAATCGGTCGATTTAGTTCTATATTAAATAAAAAACCCAAAATAAAAAAAAAAAAAAAAGATTAACAAGATATAAAATATTAAAAATCATAAAATTAAAAACAAATTTAAAAACCCTAAAACACAATAAACCCTAACCTTTTTGTTCTTGCCTACAGTGATTACACCTTCAAACGCAGAAATAATGTCACGCTCAGCTCAGTAGATTCACTACCTTAACATGGATGAAAAAATGAAGATAATTAATCAAACCCAGATTGTAAGAAAAATGAAAAATCTAACAAAAAATTTATTGTGCTTTGATTAAGTACAAACACGTGTTAAAACCATAACTAAAATAGTTAAAAACAAAAACAAGAACTCAAATCATACCTATGCGCGTTTGCTAAGCATATTTTCTCCAATTATAGTTGATGAGATGAAAAAGGAAAAAAGAAAGAGGTAATTAACATCGACGGAGGAATCGGTGGTGGCGGCTTCGAATGAAGTGGTAGTGGTGGCTTCGAAGCAGAAAATGGAGGTGGTGGCGTTGGCTTGGAAGCAGGAACGATGGAGGTGGCGGTTTATTGCAGAGTGGTGGGTGAGAGTGATGACATGAAAATTTTAAGTTTTATTGTAAATGAGAGTAAGAATGAAGAAGAAGGAATAATGGGTTTATTGGATTTGGACCTTTTTTTTATTGGACTGGGCCTCTAACTCTAACTCAGGCTAGCCCCCTCTCACTACGAAAATCGATCTTGGGTTTTTTATATTTTCGTTTATCGTGGATTAAAGTGAGGATTTTTAATTTTGGGGTGAAATTTGTAGCTTTTTGGGTTATTAGATAAATAAACGGGGTTGAATTTGTTAGGTCTTATTATATTTTTGATTTTATTCCTTTTTATCTATTGTTTGATTGCTTTTGATTAATGAGATTAATTTCGTTTTTCTTTTGATTTTTTTAGGTTTGGGATGATTTGTGTCCTTTTTTTTTCTCCAACTTCAATGCTAGTGAATTTTTGTATTTGGTGGTTCTTAGACCTTAGGATTATGAATTAGAGTTGGATTAATTGTTTAATTAATGTCCTTATGTTAAAACCAGAAGATAAATTCTGTTTAAATCAAATGAATTTTGATTACTAATTATTGACAAATGGAATGGTTTTCATATTTTGTTTGCATCTATTCAACAATAATATGCGAGTATTTTTTTGATATTTGCTAGTGTGTGGTCTTAAATGATGAAGTTTGAACTAGTGGTTAATGTGTGTTTGGATTTGGATACTTTTGTGTTACTAGAGAGAATGGAACAAACAAATTTGACGTGTTTTATATAATTAATGATGGGTTGGGATGTACTATAATTGATTTGCGTGCTTTCCATTCCACTCTCATGGTACAAAAGAAAATAGGAGAGAATAACACGAGAGGATCCAAATCGAGTTTAGACCATTAATGCTACTATGAAGAGTATCACATTTGATGATATATGTTATGGAAATGTGTTTGTATATAGGAGAAATTTCTTTTCTTATAAGCCGTTTTTGTAAGGGTTGAATTAAGCATAACCAAGGATTTTAAGATTGTATGGTATCCGTGTTTGTATAAGATTTGTTGGACCACCCTCTATCGGGCCACTTGGGTCACGTTCCAAATGTCCAAATTGCTACACAACTTACAAGCCGATTTGGTAGGGATTGAGTTAGATCCAACCTAATTTTAAGAGTGGCTGCAAAAGCAAGATTACATACCATGTCAAGGAACCAATTATCTCAAAATCTTTATCTGTTTTGTACAGGATCAATAATTGATTTTCATTTATAACATAAATTAAATTCACAGAAAGAAGAATGAAAACATTCTTTTTTTTAGCATTGGACTATAAAAGCAACTTATAAATGACACTGATTCTACTTACGAAATGCGTGTAATAGACTAATATACTCTAAGTATTTGTTAAACTTGTTAGTGATACGTTTCGATTTTGAATTGCAGCTCAACTCAGTTACATTAAGTAATCTGAAGACATTCGTCTTGCCATGCTAACTTTGGAGCTAATAAAAAGAGTGAGTTTCAAATTGGTTTATTTGTTCATATATTAACTATGACCCATGTTTGTCAATTGTTATACATGAATGACGGTCAAGATGCCAAAAGCTTATCGAAGAGAGGGAAAAATAAATTTTGTTGAAAGTAGTTCTCATACATTTTTCTGCAAATGATGATTAATTTGAGAAGTTTTGGAATGTCAGTCAGTTTTTCAGTTCATCCTCTAGTTGGAATACTTGGAGTGATTTTTCAAATTATTCACACACAAAGCCTTGCAAAATTTTAAGATAACATCAAAACCTATCATAGATCCATTCTATTACTTTTTCAATCGGCTCATGCTCCAAATTTCTGTACGCGAGAGGGAGTGTATCAAAAATTCCACATTGGATAGTGATATGGCATTAATAGTAATTATAACTGGTGGGCGACATCTTAGAAGTTGTTTTTGTAGGATTGAGTTCGGACCAACCTAAATAACATGAAACCATCGTTGATACGGCAAATCATTTCCATCATCATGTAATTAAAGACTCAATTATCCTTCAGGTAAAAGAGATTGAGCAGGAAGGGTACACTGAACCTGAAACAGCCCAGATAGCAAACAGCTGCAGTTGATCTGTCTAAAAGGTTAAAGGACTTCCGTTCCATAAATGATGCTTCCAGTTTGAGAGGTTTCTTTTTCTTTTCACCCTACAAATCTTTCTTAATCATAATTGTGTTTTTATGTTCAAACACAAGAAACAACACACAGAAAATGTGCATTGCATGCACATTACTCCCCTTTTGCTAGAAAATAATTTATTCAGGAAGTTTTTCCATTGAGTTTTAGTAATTATTTCAAGTTTCATCAAATTTACAAACTGTAGTTATAAGTTGTACCGCAGGCATCTCAGGCAAGGATTTTTCATTAGTGTTGTTTGTAATAGGGTGATTATTTGTGTTTATATGATTATCATGGACAAATTCTTTGTATGTTTGTACTTATTTCTTTTCTTTTAATAATACTCAACTCTATGTGCAGTTGGAATAAATTTTGCTAATTTTACACGTCCGCATCCTAAGATTCTTTTCTTTTATTTAAAACCTATCAGTGTTGTTAAATAGTGACACTATCTTATAGTTTCGCTCTTAGGGCAATAGCGGTCATTATGCGGTGTCTGCTAAAGCTGATATAGACAAAGCTTAAGTTATTATTTCACTATCTTCCACTTGTTCTTCTTTCTCTACAGAATTGATTTATGCCAAATATCATGATGTCATTTAATCCATATAGCCTCTCTCAGCTAGTAGGAATGGACTTTTATTAATATATATTGTGTTTTCTTCCAGAATTTTCAGTAAAAATATTAAAATTCTTCCAATTTCAAGTTGCTCAATTTCACCTCTGAATTCTGTATTGACATTGGTTTCTATTGATGTTTGTGGTTCTCAGCTTTGGAGGAATGGCGTAAAAGGAAGATGGAGAGGGCAAGACAAAGACAATTGGAGAAAAATGGAACAACCTCCTATTAACCTTGACTTTATATACTTTCTTATATACATGTATATTGCATAACATACATCACCATACCACTTTGGATCCCTCTCCTGCATAAAACAAAGAGGCAGGAGAGAGAGAGAGAGGATCTATATATGCAAAGACATTATTCTTGGATACATAAATCAATTGTGATTGTTACCATACGACTGACCTCATGTTGTTTTTTCTTTTTCTAAAATATAAAGAAATAATTTTCCATCTATCTTATCTTCTATCGAATATAAATTTACGAGATTCAATTGCAATTGCTACTAAAGGTATATATCTGTCCTTATTTCATATTTTGACACATCACCATACTTAAGGATATTTAAGACAAAAACTTAGATTGATTGGTGTCTTTTACTTTAATATGCTACGCCTAATTTACCATTTTAACAATCACTAATTTTTTTTAAGTTTCACAATTATTAGTAAAATGAGGTATCTGAAAAACACTTTTTCTTAATTGAAATGACTATACTGCATTTTTTAACTACTCTCTTCACATCCATCTCTTCAAACTTGTAACATTTAAAAGTAACAAAATAAGGGTCATCATAACCCATGAAGCTAAAAATCAAATATAATATCCCCAAAGTATCTGAAAATGTATAATACAATAACTTATGGTAGAGTATGACTCAACCCCAATTTTCTTTACTATTTTATTTTGTTTTTGCTGTAACAACTAACAATCTTTCGTAAAGGTGAGTATGATACAACATTCTTTACAAATATTTTTAAATTCATAAATTTTATTATTAAACAATTAAAAATAATTATTAGCGGGTTCTTTACAAATGTTTTTGAATTCTTAAATTTTATTATTAAACAATTAAAAATAGTAATTTTTATTTATCCTATTTTAAAAAATCAACTTAATAATACTTCACTAAATATTTTTTTTCCAACTTGATAACTTTTTATATAATATAAATATATAGACAATGATGATTATTCAAATATAATATCCCCAAAGTATCTGAAAATGTATAATACAATAACTTATGGTAGAGTATGACTCAACCCCAATTTTCTTTACTATTTTATTTTGTTTTTGCTGTAACAACTAACAATCTTTCGTAAAGGTGAGTATGATACAACATTCTTTACAAATATTTTTAAATTCATAAATTTTATTATTAAACAATTAAAAATAATTATTAGCGGGTTCTTTACAAATGTTTTTGAATTCTTAAATTTTATTATTAAACAATTAAAAATAGTAATTTTTATTTATCCTATTTTAAAAAATCAACTTAATAATACTTCACTAAATATTTTTTTTCCAACTTGATAACTTTTTATATAATATAAATATATAGACAATGATGATTATTCAAATAAATGATTTGTTATTTTATATGCATTCCACTTTTTCCATTTGTCATATATGGCATAAATATACAGAAAAGATAGAAATTGTTACATTCCACTTTTTTAAGAAATTAACTAACGAAATTCTAAACTTAAAGATACATATTCGTTTTTTGTATAAGATTATCTTAAATACTCATTTACTTTAAAATTAATTAATAACCTTTTCAATTGTATTTCAAAAATAATAAATCAGAGTATTCACAATTACAAAATAAAGTTAATACGTTAAACAAAAGAAACTCCAAAAGGCAAAACACTTGGTGTTTTACTACCCAAAAATAAATTCTAATTGGTCATAACTTTGAAGGCTTGTGGAAAACTCACCCAATAAGTCTAAAACCATAACATCAGCACAAAAGTATCTCGGAGCCTCCAACTATATGCTTATTGTACTTCCTCGCATTTCTCCTACTAGGTTGGTCTGCGACATTGTTGGCTCAAGAAATATATGATGTCTTGTCAAATGTAAGAGTCATCTCGAAATAACAAACACAGAACAAATAAACATGCGTATATAATTGTTATAGCAAAAATATAAATAAATCATATACTTCATTTAATAGTTAAAATTACAAAGCACCAAAGATACAAAGCAATCAAACTACACAAATCCTATTTGTTAGCCGATATGTCAATGTATAATTTCAGAATATCATCACTCTATAAAGCAAAGAGTCCCACCATTGGATAATGTTCCACCGTTGGGCAAATGCTCTATAGAGTTTTTTATGTTCAGTACCTCCACCATTGAGTAGTTTTATGAATCACGTTGTCTTTCCAATGAACTATTGTCACATACTCGTGACTTGGTTCATACCACCAATGCATGCATGAAGGTCATCACCTTAGTTAGTAACAAAATAAATCCCTCAACCAGACGTCCAAAACCATTCAACTTTGTTCTAAACCAACCCGATTTAAACACAAAGTCATAATATTGAATAACCACAACATATCAAACACAACCATTATAACAATGTATCATATAACTTTTATTCTCCACAATTTGAACATGTCAAATACAACCATTATAACAACGTATCATGTAACATTTATTTTGAAGATAACACACAAACATAACCAATACACAATATCACAGTACATTTATATCATATATAATTCAAATAGGGAAACAAATGAAGTGATGCTTTTACCATTATGAGTGTAATTATTAAGGTTCATACGCAACAGTCTTTGCTCCAAAAACGTTATACCTTCACAAATTAATTTACTATTCACTTAGTGTCAAAACTCATTTATCGCTAATTCCTATTAAAGGATTGGCGTTGGTTTAAGATTTTAAGACAAACAATTTTTTTTATAATTTTAAAAGATACCAATTCTCTCAAATTAGCAAACACACAAACAAATATAAAAAGATATTTCGGCTCTATATTTGGCACAAGTGTCTCATTGCAAATTTAATAAAATAAAGGATATATGTAAGTTTTCAAATATTTCTTTTGGACCAAAATTCTAATATAACAAACGTCAAGGATCCCTAAGACTTTATTAGTTCACTTCCAAAAATTTAATAGTAAAATTTAACGATATTTGAACACAAATTTCATTTTAATTATTATAATACAAATTAACATCTCTATCATTAAATTATTTTTATTTTATAAATCAACACAACATCCACACATTTGTCTCATAAAAATCACAACTTTAATATTCTAAAAATATAATTATAACAACAACTCTCAATCCATTTATTATTTCGAGAAACATTGTCATTATTAACATCAATAAAGTTTTTAAAAATTTCTTCAACACTCAAACTATCACAACATAAAATTTTAACAAAATAACAATTGACTTTTTAGCCAATAACTACTTCTATTGATTAAAACACAATCTAGTCTTTATAATGACTTTTATCGGATGTAAATTAATTTTTGACATAGATAGCTATTTTCTCTAATCGAAATAGGTGTTTTATATCAATATCATAAAAAAATCTAGATCACTTCTAAGAAAATAAATTGCATATCACAATTTTATTTTTAAAACTAAAAAGAATTTTCCTACACAATAATAATAATATGAAGCACGATTTTCAAAATTATTCATCGTCATAAAACCATTTACTAAAATTAGTTTTTTTTACTAGTAACAACAATAACAACTTTACCATAAAAATGAATTTATTTTTTTCCAGAAGATCAAGAAGGGATTTTGAGGGGATGAATCACTAACTTCTTTAGATGTTTTCTTGAATTTCTTCATTTTTCTCTCCCAAACCTTTTTTTCTTCTTTTCCTTTCTCGCAAAGAGGTTGTTATGAGTATTGATATTGAGAGCGGGAGACGTTGGTTTTTTTTTTCTATCACTAGAGTCGGGGGAACATGTTTTCAATCTAAGCCCATTAAGACCTAAGTATTCACTTCCCAAATTAATGTAATTTTTTTTAATGTTTGTTTTCTAATTCATACTTCTTTCTTTTCTATTATTATTGTTATTATTATAAGTATTTTTTTTTTCAAATACTTAACAAAATATTCAATCAAATTAAATACATATGTCATACACATATATAATTTTTAAAAATAATAATTGAATAAAAATATAGTAATAGTAATAACAACCACATTAGAAATTATAAAAAATATATGAAATAAAAATATATTTAACACATTACTTACAATATAGAAAAATGAGGATCTTACAGAAATGGAATTAACGTAACTAAAATATCACTAGAAGGGGATTTGGATAGAGATATTGTTGTTTTAAAATTTCTAGTTGACTTTTTTAAAAAATTGTATCATCTGTGAGAGAATGAATTGCAATTTAAATGGGGACGAATATCAAAAACAGAAGAAAAAAACTAGAGCATGTAAAGAGGACACACTTAACTTATATTGGTTCACCCAAAACGGGTTATGTTTAGTTCTTCACAAACTTGTGAATTTCTCTATATTTCATAATGACTTGTCCTCTAAGGGGATCTTTTCTTTTCTGTGTTTGTTTTCCAGCCTCACCAGGCTTATCCATTTTATTGTCTATCTTCAGGTACAAATTTATCTTCATTTTAATTTTCCATGGATTCATCTTTTCTATGAAATTGTATATCCTCTTACCTTAGAGGTTAAAGATTTATCCTCTATTTGAATCCTCTAGCTTAGAGGACATATCAGGTACACTTCTTTTGTCATGATGAGTAACATATTTTCTTAATTTAGATACACTCAGGAGCACATATTAGTTAATAAGCATAATCATAATCTTTGAAATAATATTGTTATCATTAAAGCTATTTAGAGAGATTTTGTCTCAATAATATCCCCTTTTTTATGATGACCAAATTATTTCAATTATGATTTTAATATAAGAAATTATGTGATGTAATGATTATGTTCCCCCTCAATCATATGTGTAATTTTTGTTTTTGAAAAGAAATTACTCCCCCTCAACATATGCCTGAATGTTTTTGAGATAACTATTTTGAACCAAAATGTGACTTCATTTCTTAGAAGCAGTGATTACAAAAAGGTGGTTAAAAAAAACATAATTAATAATTAGCATAATGAAAAGAGGATTGAAATGAAAAGTTTAAAAAAGTATCCTCTTGTACAAAAAGTTGAGAATTTGTTGGTCATAATCTTTCTCCCCTTGAATTTGTTAACCATAAAAAAGTATAATGATCCTTTCAGTTACCTGGATGGGGATGAGTCATCAGAAGAGGATGAGGTAGACAAATGAGGTAGTTATGTAGATGGAGGTTAGACTGGGAGCACATAAGGATGGTGTCCAAGAGCAATGGTGTTTATGAGGTGTTTAGTGACCTATTCCAAAAGAAGCCCAAACTGAGCCATGGTATGTTGAAAAGATGTGAAACTGATAAATAGTTTCTTTTGATATTTTCTTATCTTTTTTAGAAGCCTTAGTTCTTTCTAATTGCATTTGGCTTATGTCCTCTCATCAAACACATGGCGACGTTCTAGGAGCACTTACGCTTACACTTTTGTTCTGGGAGTTGACACCTTCGTCTTCAGACGAGTTATCACTTGTTTTTTCCAGATATGAATCAATGGAACTAAAATGACTAGTAACCTCATATAGGTGAGTATTGGATGGTGCATTGTAAGTTGTTGGCGGGACTAAGTGATCAATCAATAGAGGAGAGACAAGAATAGTAGGAGAAACATCAACAACAAGACTAACCTTTTGAGGGCATGGAATTTTTTTTGACCTGGTGCAGGACATTAGACGATTTTGAGATGGACTTACTAGTGGATACCTTGGAAACAAGAATGTATCTCGGAGATTTTGAGATGGTTACCTTTCTTCAACAACTTAAGGTTCTATAAGAGGTGAGAACTGGCGACGAGTAAGGTTCATATCATAAGAAATTTCTTCTCCATCTTCCATGAGTTGGGGATGAGTGTCCTCCAAAACGTCCTCAGTAGAAGGATAATCTTCACTTGTCTTAAAGAAAGGATAGAGAAAAGGACTTCACGTGAAGCCTTTGTAAGCCTTGAAGAAAGGAGAGAGAAAAAGACATCACATGTGGTCTTACAAGTCTTAAAGGAAGGAAAGAGAAAAGGGCGTCACATGTGGTCTTACAAGTCTTAAAGGAAGGAAAGTGAAAAGGGCATCACATGTGGTCTTACAAGTCTTAATGGAAGGAAAAAAGAAAAGGACATCACATGTGGTTTTACAATCCTTAAAGAAAGGAAAAAGAAAAGGACAACACATGTCCAAGTTTCCAGAAAATCTGCAACCTCGTACTAGAGGATGGACTGCATTTGTCCAAGGACAACTGGATGGTAGTTTCGTAATTATAAAGAAAGACCTTGGGCTTTATGAATGGATTTTCCAACGGTCATAAAAAGTTGGGCATATAAAATGAACATCATAAGACCTTTATAAAAGGCAACAAGCTCTTCAGTATCAAATACACAACAACATTGCATTAAAAAGATCAAGGATCTTAAAGATTTCAAGAAGCAACATCCATCCTCTATTCATACTTTCTACACTCCTACCTTATATCTTTGTAAATCCTTTGAGAAAGTATTTAGAATCAATCACTCTCATACCACATTGTAATTTCCACGTGAGATACACTTGGAAATATTTGAAATCTGATTGTAAGCTTGGTGAAGCTTAAGAATACACAAGTTGTAATCATCCTGTGTGAGAGGTTGATCTGTTTGAACATTAGTGAAATCTCACAAGAGTGTGAGGACTGGACGTAGTCTTTATTGGGTGAACCAGTATAAAATATGTGTGTGTCAATCTCATTGGGTGTATCAGTATAAACTTTGATTGAAACAACAAAACAAGTGTGATGTGTGATTGGCAGGTTAGGCCATTTTTATAATGGGCCATAGTTGTAATTAGAAAAATTGAAGATATTATACAAGTATGATGTATGATTGGCAGGTTGGGCCATAGATGTATTTAGAAAAATTGAAAATATAATACAAGATGTATGATTGACAGGTTGGGCCAATAAATTATAAAAGACGAGATCTTTTTTTTAAATAAAAGCAAAAAAAGGTTCAGTAATTTTTTTTAAAAAAAAACAAAGCAAAAAAGTCCAACTCATTTTTACCCACCTATACATAACCGACACTCGACGTACCCGATTTAAAAAATAGACAAAATTGGGCCAATAAATCCCACCCGTGGATTGAGTCGGTTTCACACTTTTGACCAGAAACTACCCATAACCGCCCGATGTCCACCCCTACTATCATCATTCTCCAAGTTGTTTTGACAGGATCAAATATCCAAATCAAAGCAATATCATTAAAAAATATATTGAAGGTATAAGAATCATTAAACACAAAAGAAATTTGATCAAGAACGAAGAAAAACACTCAGTCAAACAGATTTCACTAAGTGTTCAATAGATGTAATATTTTTATTCATTAATATTTTTGGTCAAAAATGACAGAGCACTATCAATATCTCTTATGACCATTATTAAATGTCCTAAAAGCCTATAAAAAGAAGGCCAATGCTCAAGAAAAAACTCAGAGCTTCAAGTACTAAGCAATTCATTACTCATTTCAATCATACTTGAATTTCTCTCACTCACATACATTGAATGAGTACTGATTTTTCCCATTCGATTCTTAGAAGCATTCTCGTGTATTTTTCTTTCAAAGAATCATAACTCAAACAAGTGTTGAGCCTTCTCAGATCCCAACAAAACAATCTCATCATTATTGTAAAACTCGAACTATAAGAGATTAATATAGTTTGGGTAGATTGTAAGAAATCATATCAAGGTTGATAGGTGACCTGATTGAACTCCTTTTCGGGAGGAAATTTATTAACTTTGTAACATATAAAGGTTAATATGAGCTAGGTGCTGTAAAACTAAAAAGGTTCTTTGTTTTGAACACTTAGTGGAAAATCTCACAGTTGTGACGACTGGACGTAACCCGAGTAATGTGAACCAAGATATATCCTTGTGTGGTATCTATTCCTTTATTTATTTACTTTCGGTCTGATTGATTATCAAGTTAAATACATAAACTAAATTACTGGTTTTAACTAACCAATAATGTTCTCCGTTTTCTATTTTCGCAACCAAGATCAATCTTGAGTTATTTTCTTAAGTTTTTAAGAGGAATTTTTAAAAGGGTGAATTTACAATTCAAATTCTCTTTTTCTTGTAAATTGACATTGCTACTTTACATGGGTCTTAAGGTATGTAAAGACTAAGTCAAGAAAATGAGCTTGATTTCTTTGTGAGTTGAGCATGAACCACATTGCCCACCAAACATTTCCAAATCGTTAGAAGGAAGAACACTTGTATCCACAATTATTTAAGAATATATATAACAACTTTTCCAACTCGTCAGACAATGCTTTTGGGCCTCTAGCATATACATTTAAAGGGACCCCTTTAGACAGAAAAATTGTGTATTCTTTAACAAAATGAATAACTCATACGACATGTATGAAAACTGTGATGAAGCAAACAACCAAGTAACACAAGGTTTGACGTAACAAAACACTCTCCTTATGATTACATCACAAAAGTTGATGAAGGAAGATAACAAGTGTAACGCCCCAATTTTTTTTTATCTAATTATTACTTAAAAATATTTTTTTTTTTGTAAAAGAACGTGATGTAATTTACTAAAATATTATTTATTTATTCATTTATAAAAATAATATTACAATTGTTAGATCGATATTCATTTATGTTCCAAAAATAAAATAATTTCTCTTTAAGTGAAATTCAAAAGAACAATGTTGACTGAAATTAAGAATATTCAATTGGAATAAAATATCACTTCCACATTTCTATTAAAAGTTAATTATGACGAGTAAATAACTTTACAATGTACCACAAAAATTCTAGTAATATAAAACATTATTTTTAAATAAAAGTCCCATTTTCCCACGCGCGTGCACCAATCAAACATCATTCATGCAACTCTTTGAGATTAATAGTACCTAAATGTTGGTGTAAGGGGTCAGTTCATCCTACAACAAAAATTAAACCAAATAATAAAATAACAACCATAAAATATGAATATAAAATCCTTTTGTAATAAAAGATTTAAAGAAATTGATTATTTAATAGTTCTCAAAAATATACCAAAAGTCATAAAATGTATATAAATAAGTAACAACCGTAGAACAAATAATTAAATCAAAATAAAAATAACAATAAAATGTATATAAGTTATGCATGCTCCTAAACATATATGATCCAAATATAACCAGCCACACAGGCGTCCACACAGAAGTCACCCATACCAATGGGGAAAAATTAAACCAGCCACACAGGCGTCCACAAAGATGCATATGATATGTTATGAAATGATAATGATGCTCAAAAAGTACATGACACTACTCACTTAAACAATCACACAAATCATCAGTCACTTAGGCAACTACAAAGATAACAATATTTAAAACACAAATCACTCGCCACTTAGGCATCCACAAAGATAACAATTTTTTTAAAACACAAATCACCAGCCACTTAGGCAACCACAAAGATAATGATATTTAAAACACAACTCACCAGCCACTTAGGCAACCACAAAGATAACAATATTTTAAACACAAATCACCAGCCACTTAGGCAACCACAAAGACAAAATATTTTAGAATAAACTTTTTAATCACACAAGATATCAAATTTATATTCTCATGAATGTTCATAGTTATAGCTCAATAACTTCAACACATCAAATATGCATGTGAACAAGTATCTCAAAATCACTTTTCATTTTAATAATCCATAAGATTCGATTTGACTACGTATTATTGATAACGATTAAAACTCATATCACAAAGACTACAATAGCAACATAAATTTCATTCCCTCCACTATAAAGATTTCCACATTCTAAAAATGGACTATTCATTAACGCATTTAATAATCAATTTTCTCATATTATGAAATTTTCTTCAAGACACATATATTGTTAATTTTAAAATATTCAAAAGTCCACACTTAAAATCAAATACACATCATAATAAACATATTACTAATTACATCATTATAAAAATTATGACTTTATAATTAAATACTCTAAAACATGTAAAGCACTAAATATTTTCACTACAAACATATTTATCAAGGTATAATAAAGATAATACTTTATAATTAATTTAATCAAGATAGATGTATATAAAAATAAAATAAAACAATCAAAGAATTCTAGTTAATTTCTTTACGACAAAAATAAAAATCAATCTTTTTCTTTTAAGACATCCAGACATCATATCAATATCTTAGAATCGTTAATTTAATATCTAGTCTAACTCTGCATGGGGAAAAGCCCTTACCTTAGGCGCTTTCTTCCTTAACATCTCTAAATTCGCACGAGAATTAGCTCATGAGACAATGATGAATTCAACACCGATAGATATTGTGATTTATGACTTAGAAAATTATTTTAGAAGTATACGAATGACAAATAGGTGTGACAGCAAGAGGTCTAATGAAAATGTATGAACATAATAGCTATTTACGTTGCAATATTACAATTGAGTTCTTGTCTGAAATTGAAGTGCACTTAATTCCAAAATTATGCTACCAATAATTACTATTTATTTAATTTTATTAGATTGTTACAAAGTCAATTGAAATCATATGTATTTATGTGTATGAGTTAATTAAGATTAACTAATAAAGTTAACCATATATTACAGGGTGTCACACCATTTATTTTAATTAAACAAATAATATAGAGGGTCACATCACCCTTTTAATTTTTTATCTAAAATATCATAAAATTATTTCTATAGACAATTAAAACTAAAATATAGAGGGTTACGAATGCATTATATACAAAAATATCATAAAATTATTTCATAAAATATCATAAAAATATCATAAAATTAAAACTAAAATATCATAAAATTATTTCTATAGACAATTAAAATAAAATCATAATTTTAGTGTAAAAGAGATGAATGCATTATATACAAAAAGGAGAATAGTCCCCTCTTAATTATACAAAAACTCATAATTAAATTTATAATCATCATTTAAAAAAATAAATTAAAGGTGTTAAGAATGAGTTAATGTACATTATGTCACACAATGAATCGTCATAAAATCTTGTCATAAAAGAGAGTAAAATAATTTCACTAACTCTATAATATCTCTAAAATGAGTACTTATTTGGTCATAAATAAAATTAACAAACAATATAAATTTTATAAATTTATTTAACTAATATTTTATCAACTTAAATAAATCAAGCAAGACAAAAATACCACTCACACATAGCAAAATAAAACAAACATATGTAACACATCAATTTCGTGATTATCGAAACTAATCAAATAAGCAAAATACACAATTGTCTATGTAGAAATTAATTATGCCATAAACTATTCTAATGTAATCGTCACACCAAAATAACTAAATAAAAAGAAAGTTTATAATTATTCAAGTAAAATAGGGAGTGGTAAATTTTAATTTAATTTATTTATATGAAAAATAAATTATTAATTAAATAATAAATTACAAAAATTACTAAAAGATGCATATATAATATATATATAAAAATATTGGAGTGTTACTACAAGGGTATGTTTGAGAGATGAATCTAAACAGAAAAACAATAAAAGCAGCAACAATATTCTTGCTTTACGATAAAATATTAAGCTTATCGATTCTCCTCCACAAACACGCTAAGTTGTAACTAGCATATAGGATAGAAGCATAAGCAAGTGTAAACCAATTGCTAATAAGAAGAAAGAACTAATGAAAACGATGCTTTTAATTACATAGGCAAAAATGGAATTAATGAATATACCTACAATATGAGAAAAAGAAATAAACAACAATATTTAAAAAATGAAGCCGGGTTTGAAGAGTGAGTTAAATACCATTTCGACAAACAACAAATTCTCGAATTTAGAGAACAAGGCCAATAATTGGATCAGAGAAGACCTTAGTCTCAAGGTTTCCCTCAACATACAAAGTTGAACTAGGAATAACGTGTTTCATGAGAAGATTTCCCAATCTCTCGTGATAAACGGTAATCCTATGCCATTGAACGACACATCGATTAACATATTCCCTAGGGTTTTCGTGATCCAGTGGTCTTCAATTGTTGCAAATACATCCGATTCCTATTGACAGTAGAGTAACCGTTGTACCACTTCTCAGTTTCTTCTGTAACAGTTTTTGTCCAGCTTTACCTTAAAGAAACAATTTAAAAAAGAAAAAAAGTCTTAAAAGACCATCTAAAACAAAAGGTGAAACTTAAACGACTTTAACATAGATTTTATAATTCATTATGTCTAATATAGTTTTTCCTGCATCCGTTTGAAAAAAAATAACAATTCAAACTATTAAATGATTTGTCTAAATCTCGTTATTGATATGAGAATATCGTTGATAATAAATTTAGATGTTGTAAACTAAAACGATAAAAATATCCCTACTTTATGTTTTTATCGTATCTCAATTTTTAATAGAGATATTTATGTCATTTTAAAAATATATTTATTTATTTTCAATTTTTTTAATCATTTGATTTGAATTTGGATCATTTATATCAATTCCTCATCTCCATTTGTTCTATCTTTCTTTGTCTTTCATTAATTCTTTTGATAAATATTATAGAAAGAAAAAAAATTGCTAAAATGGATAAAGACATAAAGAGATGAAATCAATTTTTTCGAATATTGTGATGATGATCGAGTTTTTATTTAAGAAGTAAATAAAGTTTAACAAAATTATTAAACTAAATTTTTTCAATTGATTTGTATTTAACTAAAATTTATTAATCAATTAAACATAATAAATTGATTTTTCACTTTTCATTCAAACACAACTAATTAATAATATAATTTTTTACTACATTTCTCTTCTTATTATTACTTTCTTTTCTCTACTTTCTTTTCTAAACCAAACAGAGTGTGGCGAAGCAGTCCGTTATTTATACCTCTCATTGGAATTGCCGCTCCGCCGTTACTCTCAAAACCCTAATTGAACCCCGCTTCTTACTTCCTATAAATATCCCCAAACACAAACCCTAATTGCACTCATTGTTGCTGCGCAGCAGAAATTTCACAGCAATGTAGACCAGAATTCGTCTAATAATGTTTGTGTGCCATGAATTCGTTTACAAAGTTTTTCGTAATCCAAATTCATGAAATGAAATTGGGGTTGTTTTAATATTGCTTCTCTTTTAAGGTTTAAGTCTTGTTTGTTTTCAATCATTTTGTCTATTACCACTGTTATGGAAAATGATGAAATTTGGTGTCCTTTATTCTGCTGTTATTGAAAGAATTATGAAACTTAGTGCTCTCAGAAGATGCATCGTGTCATGATACGTGCACATCCAATTAATCATTGAGATGAAGTGCATAATGATTTGATATTGGATGATTTATTTTTTGTATCATATCATCCCCGTTAAGGTTTGGATATTTTGTTTGGCAGTTCTGTTCATTTTGAACTTGATGCCAGTTTTCAGCAATTAGATTAAAAGGGTTAATTGCACTTTTGATATTTTATTTTGCCTTGTTCACAATTTTGGTTTCACATTTTCATTGTCCAAGACTTTGGTTCCCCAATTTTTAAATTTTGTGTTGGAACATTTACAAAAATGAGGACCAAAATCTTCTATTAGAAATAAGGGGATCAAAATTGTGAATGCGAGGCTATTAGAAAATTGTTTCAATAGTTATTCTGTCCAGACATTAGTCAGGTATCCTCCTCAAAATAGCATGGTTGATGCCGTTACTTGTCTGGTAAATTAATGAGTCCATCGTTACAGATGTGTCGATTTTCTGTGTTCGCATCTGCTCCATTTGGACTCTACATCTCTACCATCTTAATTCACTTCTCTTCTTACAACTTTAGACATTTCTTAATGCAAATCAAAATTGAACATACAATGGTTAATACAGTTACATGTCTGGAAAATTAACTGAGTCCATATTTGTCTTCATTTTTTGATGTAAAACAAAACTAATGATTAGTATGATTATGTTCAATTTTCAATTTCTATGCCAATTGAATTATTTGTGTTATGTGATGGATATTTCATAATTTAAATGAATTCGAAATGCAAGGTAGTTTAGAGTTGTATCAGACTTAAATCAAAATGTCTTCTTGACTCGCGTCATGTAATTCTAAAGTTGTTACAACTATAAGATAGCCAAATATATATTTAACCTTGTTCCAGTATTGTTATTGATGTAAGGAACTCAACCTTCTATTTTACAACCTATAATTAGCGTACTTTAGTGTTTGATTATACAAATATATATAAGGGACATATCAAATGAAAACACTATGTTATTGTGAAAAATAAGAGTAATAAATAATAACCATTAGATTTAAACCAAACGGTTGAGATCTTATTTTTTCTTAAAAGAGCATCTTAATTATCTTTTCTACTCTCTCATGCATCTTTTAGAAGAACATGCTAGTTTTCATTCCCTCTCTCTCACATCTTAATTTCTCCATGTTGTTTTTTCCTTTCCAATCTTTGTCCCCCCTTTCGAGTGATGAATAGTAGGAATGAGTTGTAGGTAAGTTTCCATTAAATGGCAATGGAGTATATTAGAGGAGTTTCATTGTTAGAGAAAAATGGCGGGTTTGAAACTAAACGGGTCGTATTTTTTAAAATTCCAAATATTTTAAAATTCTAAATGGGTAATATTAATTTCTTTCATTCTTCCCAGAAAATAAATCTCACGTTTTAACTTCTAGAACCAGAGACAAAAAGTTAAGAGAAAATAGTGTAAACTAATTTTACACAAAAGGTGTATACTAAGGTAATTATTATTATTATTATTTTTTTATATATAATTGATTTAAATTCAATGGTTATTATTTAATATTTCAACTCTCATAATAAAGTACATTCATTTGATATAACTAATGAGAATGTGAGATGAATGAGAATATTTTTATAACGAGAGTGTGATATAAATAAATCTTAATCATTAATCAAATCATGAATGATTAAGAGAACAAAAAGTTATGTGATTTTTTTAAATGGTCATGTGACACTTTTAATTATGATTATCCATGTGTAGTTGTATTATCAAAATTTAATTATTTCACTCTCATATTAAAACTTCTCTCACTTGACATATCCTCCTTGTATATAAGGTAAAAATCCGGTTGAATCCAAGAATAACTCTATAATGAATTATTATGTTTAATAACTCAATATGAACAATTAATTTCACTATTTCAACCATCAAATCAAATTTTTTTATTGAATAATTTCAAATGAACGTTAATAAACTATTTGATACTTTATTGAATAATTTCAAATAAATGTATAATAAATTTTTAAAAAATATAAATAAATATCGATGCCTAGATTACATGGCTACAAATTTCATATTTATATAAAACTTTGTGTGCTTGATTATTAATATATTATGTTAATAATCAATGCTCAAGATTAGTGAAATTTATCATTTATATGAAATCATTAAGCGAAATAACTTATCTCAAATTTACTATGCATTTTGGTCAATTTGTATTTTTCATAAGTGCATCGATATATTGTCTAACAAATATGACTTATGTATTTTATTAAATTTTTAATTTTAATGTTATGTGATGATAATTGTTAAATGAAGTATGTGATTTATTTATATTTTTTATAATTGTACTTTCTACGAAAATTGAAATATTTTCACGGGAAATAAGTATTTATTTACTTTCATGGTGAAGAAACATTTGCAAATTAATCTTCTATGTTTTTTAAAAAATGGACTGTATTTTAAACTTTGTATTTTGAGACAAAGTTTCCAAAAGTGAAATGTTACATCTTACATGTTCCTAATTTATCTGATAATCATGCTTCTATTACAAAGTTAACAAACGATATAAAATGTCAGTCAAGCTTATTTCATTCTCATTGTACTTTTAAAAATTTTAACTCAGAAAAGATGTTTGTTAGTGTTAAAGACACCATATCACTTGACTTCCTTCACAATAGACGTAACTTCATAGATTGACGTCAAGTAGTAGCTTTGAATCTACTTTTACCTATACTAATTGTAACTTTATATTATGACATTTACTATTAGGACATTCCGGTTTTTCATATTTGAAACATTTGTTCCCTAAAATTACTTTCTAAGAACGGTTCATTTTTACTTTATTATGGCACTTGCAAATTTACTAAACATAGTCATTCTTCTTTTTCAACACAATCATATCAACAACCAAAATTATTTACAGTTATTTATAGTGATGTTCGTTGAGTTTATTATTAAAAGAAAAACATCATAAGTTGGACAAGATGTAAAAGCTTCTTTAAAATGGTGCATACCTAATATCAAACAAATATTATTATTTCCACCAACTTCAATACTTTTGTGTCAACTCTGTTTTACTTCTCAAGTTGTAGCACGAGTCATGTTATGTTAGGATTATCCTAACTGTACCCATGTTAAAATATAGGTCATTTTGTTATAAACGACAATATCGTTGAATCACCAAAGATGTTGTGTTGTTGGGGGCAAGGCAATACGCTTTGTATCCAACCTCTAAATATTTTTAATAACCTATTAGTCAATATAGTTTGTTATTAATATAGTTTGTTAGTTGTTAGCTATATTTTAGTTTAGTTAGTTGTATTTTGTACCTTGCTATCAATTTGGGTTCTATATGTATAAACCTCACTCTCTTGTAATTTGATTAAGTCTAATAATGATAATCAAGATACTATTTAATAAATTCCCTTTTTTGATTACCAACTAATATGGTATCAGATTAAACCAAATTTTAATGCTTCCGTTCTTTCCTTTTGCGCTTTCCCCAAATTTAGCATTTTTTCGAAATTCCCTCTTTCAAAAACCTAATTCTTTCAATTTCCTGCATCGTCTCTTAAGGAAACTGACAACAATGGTTCATCTTCTAATTTCGATCGCCAAAGCTCCACCCACAACAATGGTTCATCTTCTAATTCCGATCGCCAAAGCTTCACCCAATCCAATGATGCTGCCTTAAATCCACGGAATCCTTATTACCTTCACCCCGACGAGAATCCCGGCGCCGTTTTGGTTGCCCCACCGTTGAACGATTCGAACTATTATAATTGGTGTCGAGCAATGAAACACACACTTTCATCAAAGAACAAGATTCAGTTCATCAACGGTTCGCTTCCTCAGCCTTCTTCTTCACATCCTGATCAAGATATTTGGGATCGCGCCAACAACATGGTGATTTCTTGGATCACCAGGACTTTATCACCACACATTTCACAAAGCATCATTTGTATCGACTTTGCCTTTGATTTATGGTCTGATTTACGTGATAGGTTCACCAAAGGTAATCATTTTCGTCTTTCCGATCTTTTCCGTGACCTTCACTCAATCAAACAAGGAGATCGCAATATGTCGACTTTCTTTACCGATCTTAAGATTCTTTGGGATGAACTCAAAGATTTGCGCCCAACGCCTTCGTGTGCTTGCTCTATTCCGTGCACATGCAACTTGAGCATCGCTGTTCAAAGCTTCAAAGATCAAGAATACGTCACTTGTTTCCTCAAAGGATTGAATGACTATTATTCCAACATTTGCACTCAAATTTTTCTCATGGAGAAATTACCCTCCATTAGCAAGGTATATTCTTTGGTTGTTCAACAAGAACCTGCATCCAATCCGTCTCCTCCCGACTCTGCTGTTTTCAGTGTGAATTTTGGAAATACCAATTATCATAATACACATCAAGTTGGACATGGTAGAGGACGTGCTCAACCAAAGTCTCAAATGTTCTGCACACACTGCCATAAAACCAATCACATAGTGGATTCTTGCTACTTCAAACATGGATTTCCACCTAGGTATCGTTCAAATAAAAACCATAATCCTAATCCACTTCTTCCTCTTGACAACAAGTCTGCTCCATCATCCAATTCAATTCCAAAAGACCACTCTCCTTCAATTTCAAAGGAAGATTATCATTACTTGGTTAATCTTCTTCAGTCATCGAAAAAGGAGACCTCAACCACTTCTTCATCAAAAAATGAACCTACTACAGCCGCCAATACCCACTTGATTTCTAGTGTTTCTAATACAAGTTCTATTTATCATAATCGCTCTAGTTGGATTTTAAATACGGGTGCTTCAAATCATGTTTGTCCTTTTATTCAATGTTATTCCCAAATTGAAAGGATAAAACCTGTTTCCATCACTTTCCCTAATGGAAACACGCTTCTTGCACATTTTTCTAGTTCTATTTACTTTGATAAATCTTTGTTTCTGAACGATGTTCTTTACATACCTCAGTTTCAATTCACTTTAATTTCAGTTTCCAAGTTAACTACTGATTTAAACTGTACACTGATTTTTAGTAAAAATTCTTGCAATCTTTAGGATTCACAAACCCTGAAGATGATTGGAATTGTGGAGTATCTTAACAATATTTATATTCTCAAAAGAGTTCCTATTGTTCTATCAATTGACGTTTCTTTAGATGAAACTAATGCTTCCTGTAATAAACATGTTTTAGGCTCCCGTTTCCCTTAAGTTCTAGTCAATCTTTACACGCTTTTGATCTAATTCATACTGATATTTGGGGCCCTATTAGTGACATTTCAATTGATGGTTATAAATATTTTTTTAACAATTGTTGATGATCACACAAGGTTTACTTGGATTTTTCTTATGCATTCTAAGTCAGAAGCTAGACCTACACTACATAACTTCTTAAATTTTGTTTCAACACAATTTTCTACCAAAGTAAAAATCATACGAAGTGATAATGGTGTTGAATTTAATATGCCTCAGTTTTATTCTGACTTGGGAATCTTGCATCAAACCTCTTGTGTCGAGACCCCTCAACAAAATTGTATTGTCGAAAGAAAACATAGACATTTATTGAATGTTACTAGAACTTTACTTTTTTATTCAAAACTTCCCAAATCTTTTTGGTCTTTTGCCTTATGTCATGCCACTTTTCTCATCAATAGATTAATTACCCCTGTTTTGAATTTCAAAACACCTTTTGAATTGTTTTATAACATGCCACCCACTTTTATTGATTTAAAGGTTTTTGGTTGTTTATCTTTTGCCTCTACCTTACTTCATCAAAGATCCAAACTAGACCCTCGGGCTCAAAAATGTATATTTCTTGGTTTTAAGTTAGGCACTAAAGGCTATGTTTTATTTGATTTACATGCTCGTGATGTTTTTACTTCAAGAAATGTTGTTTTTTATAAGCATATATTTCCTTATAACTCTATTCATTCTTCTTCTATTAATACTTCTTCTTATGATTTTAATGATTTTAATTATTTGAGTTTTGATGATGCTTTTCTTTATAATAATGCTAGTCATTTTGCAAGACACTCATGTGTTCCACATTCTCATATCCACAATAATTTGGACATTGTATCTCCCACCAGCCATGCCTCTGATAGTGCAGGCCCTTCTCATATACGAAAATCTTCAAGAACTAAAAAACGACATGCGTACTTGCAGGATTTTCAATGTAATGCTGCTGTAACAGATACCATGCCCAACCCCTTATATCCCATTTCTTCTATTTTGTTTTACAATAATTTATCTGCTGCATATTTTTCCTATGTTGCTGCCATTTCCTCTATTCAAGAGCCTACTACTTATAAGCAGGCTGCTAAACATCCTTGTTGGGTTATTGCAATGGAATCTGAAATTGTAGCACTCAGTCATAACGATACTTGGATTTTAACACCTCTCCCACATGGTAAGAAACCCATTGGATGCAAATGGGTATATAAGGTAAAATATATAGCCGATGGTTCTATAGAACGATAAAACACATTTAGTAGCTAAGGGTTTTACTCAAATTGAAGGTATTGATTATTTTGACACATATTCTCCTGTTGCAAAACTCACTACGGTAAGAGTACTCCTCTATATTGCATCATCTCAACATTGACATATTCCTCAATTGGATGTCCACAATGCATTCTTACATGGTGCTTTAGATGAAGAAGTTTACATGCAATTACCTCCAGGTAATGATACTGCAGAAATTCATTCTATAAAGGCTTTTCTTCACAAATCTTTCAAAATCAAGGACTTAGGACACTTGAAGTATTTTTTGGGACTCAAAGTCATTTGCTCCAAGGCGGGATTACATATTTCACAAAGGAAATACACCTTAGACATCTCACACGAAGCTGGCCTCCTTGCTTCCAAACTCGCAAACATTCCAATGCAAAAAAATATCAAGTTTTCAAAGGATGCAGGCCAATTACTCCCAGATCCGACTACATATAGGAGACTAGTTGGAAAATTAATCTACCTCACCAACACTCGTCCTGATATCAGTTTTTCAGTTCAGCAACTAAGTCAATATATGACAGCCCCTACATCTCAACATCATCATGCTGTCATCTAAGTTCTTCGATACCTTAAATCATCTCCAGCACAAGGCATATTCTTTTCTTCTTCTTCTCCACTTCAACTCAAGACTTTCTGCGATTCAGATTGGGCAGGCTGCTTGGATACACGCAAGTCAATTTCAGGTTTTTGTATCTTTCTAGGCGACTCCCTCATTTCATGGAAATCAAAGAAACAAGTGACCATCTCCAGATCTTCGACTGAAGCTAAATATCGGGCCATGGCTGTGAGATTCAATGGCTCACATATCTTCTCAATGACCTTCAAGTTCCATAAATCAAACCAGCTTTGCTATATTGTGATAATCAATCAACAAGACATATTGCCTCCAATTCTTTATTCCACGAACGGAAAAAACATATTGAGCTCGATTTCCATATCATTCGAGAGAAACTTCAACAACAACTATTTCATCTCCTTCCAATATCCTCTTCTCTTCAACTTGCATATTTATTTACCAAGGCTTTGGATCCAAAACCATTTCATACATTTCTTTCCAAGCTTGGCCTCACCTCTATATGTTCATCAGCTTGAGGAAGGTATTAGTCAATATAGTTTGTTATTAATATAGTTTGTTAGTTGTTAGCTATATTTTAGTTTAGTTAGTTGTATTTTGTACCTTGATGTCAATTTGGGTTCTATATATATAAACCCCACTCTCTTGTAATTTGATTAAGTCTAATAATGATAATCAAGATACTATTCAATAAATTCCCTTTTTTGATTACCAACTAATATAACCTTAGGTAGTGCTTTAGTAAATCTCAAAGTTAGTCTAATAGTTTAATTGTGTTCTTGGTAAAAATTGTGAAGTTGGGCATATCTGCTGTGTTGATTCTCTTAGTGCAGGTACTCGTGGACATTCACATGCTTAGGGTTGTTAAGTTGCTGTAAAGAATATATTTTGTTCATTGGTTTACTACATTAAGGTGATGACACAATTTCATGCTCATTGGAACGGTTAAAGTAAAGTTACTATTAAAGAGTGTGTGAAGTTCCCATGATTTAACTAGGGATGAGTAGCTAATGATATCTAATGTTTATTTAGTGACTCACAAGAGTAAATTTGAATGATAGTTATGTCATTGATAATTAAATGTAGATAATAATGTAGAAACTCTTGTGTATTATTCTAATAAAAAATGATTCCTTTAATATGACAGAGGGAATACATTAAGTCAACTCCTTAAATTAAGGAGTGATATATGGAAACTAAAATAAAATAGAATCATTCTATATAAAGATAGAATCAATAATAACAACTAAATATTTCAATATCCCCTTGTTAGTGCAAGATATCAATCATGCTTAAGCATGCTTATCAAATGCTCAAAACTTATTCTTACTAAAGTCTTTTGTTAAAATGTCAATTATCTATTGATCGATGGTTACAAATGACAAGGAAAGAATTAAAAATATATCTTTATTTTTATTTTTATAAAATGACGATCAATCTCAATATATTTTGTTCGATCATATTGAAAAGGATCGTGGACTAATATGAACTATATGAAAATTATTCCTAAAATTTAAATAAATAAGAGTTGTTATTGATTGCTTGATCACTGCTGGATTATTACTGTTCATGGTCTAATACGAGCTACACTACGACAATCTCACACCAATCTATTTCTCTTCTCTTCATGTTCGCAGGCTGCACTATTCAACCTGGTTTGAACATTCAAAATGTTCTATATTCATGTTTGTCAATTGTCACCAACAAATTAGATTCCAATGAACCACTTCCCATTTTTCAATCACAATATTTATAACACTTTTTTTAGGGGAAAAAAAATTTAGTGAAGAAAAAAAGAGTGGAATATATATTTATTTCCCTCCTCATAAAGACAATAGTCAATGAAACAATCCTCGTTGAAAAGCTTTACTTGAAAGTAAGATTATAAAAAGATATTATCACATTGACAACTTTGTTGATGTTCGTGAATAAAAGATGTATATGGATCGAGGTTCTCCACAGTTAGAAGTCCTTGCATTCACGCAGTCAAATATCGAATATTATTCGATCAATCTAGATTTAAGTTCAATATTTTAAATTACATAAGTTAAATTAAAATCTTCATTTTCTTAATTGTGTGACTATGCCGATTCACTTAACTTCTGTAAATCTAATTCCGTCATATATATATCATCATATTAACATTTTTATTTTTTTATTTTTATGTTTGTATTATCAATTGATTGATTGAAGATCACAAGTGAGAAATATTTTATCTTCTTTAATGTATTACTCTCAACTGAACAATGTATACAATACTATCATTATAAAAAACTGTTTTAGAATCCATATAATTAATCTGTTGCATGCATTGTATCATAGACTAAATCAAAGTATCTCCTTGACTGTCATCATGTAGTTGTTGCATCTATAAGATAGTCAAATATATACTTGACATTCTTCCAATATTATTATGTAAGTAAAAAACTATATCATTCTAATAAATTAATAATAAATCATATTTCACAACAAATAATTAATAAAGTAGTTTAATGTCTGATTGCAACCAATATATATATATATATATATCAAGGACATATCAAATAAAAACACTATCTTATTGTCGAGATGAAAATAATAAATAATAACTATTAAATTTAAATTAGACATGACAAATGGGCGCGTCAGGAATAGATTTTTCCTCTTCCACTTCCGCATCTGATTAATTTAGAGAAATCTACATTTGCATATGTGAAATTTAGATACTCATCTCCGTCTGCAACGGAGATCAAATTTCTCCGTACACACCCATAAACATTCATATATTTAAAGTATAAATTTAAAATAATATCTATTATAATTAATATATTAAAATAATAATTATTATACAATAATAAAATTAAAAAATATTTTTTATAAAGATGAAATTATAATTTTTAATATTTAAAAAAAATATATAGGATATTCAATATGTACATGTATATAAAATTTAAAAATTACAATAATATTACCAGCGGGGCGAGTTCGGGTGCGGTTACAAGGTGAATATCAACACTCCTAAACCGGTTCTATCCTCGGATTTTAGTTTCGAGAAAAATCCACACCCAATCAAAACGGATTTCTCCACCCAAATCAAAATGAGACGGAATAAATATCCGCAAATGCAAGTTATGTTGTCATCCTTAAACCAACCGTCAACATTTTATTTTCTCTTAAAAGGAGCATTTCAATTATCTTTTTCTTTCTACTCCTGACTTTCGAGTGATGAGTAGTATAAATGCAGTTGTAGGAAAGTTTCGATTAAGTGGCAATTGAGTATATTAGAGGAGTTTCATTGCTAGAGAAAGAGGCGTGTGTTTGAGACTAAAGGGGTCTTATTTTTGTCTTCATTATTATGCAATTGCAAGCAATTGGAAATTCCAAATAATATTGTCTCTTTTATCTAATATTAATTTCTTTCATTTTTCCCAGAAAATAAACCTCACGTTTTAACTTCCAGACCCACGGGACATAATTTTTTTTTTTTTTAAATTAAGAGACACAAAAAGTTAAAAGAAAATAGACTATGCATAGTATAAATTAATTTTATATCAACAGTCAATTAGAACTATTAATTTTGATATGTTATTTCATTTTGTAATCACTTGATCAGAGACAACAACAATACCATAAATCGTTGTGAGTATCTGTTTATGTAAAATAGTTTTATATCGAAGGTGTGGACACTGCACATTCATTATTCTCAAAAGTTAACCAGATGGTTGGGAAGTAAAGAAAACAAAAGGTGCATACTAAGGTTATCCTCTTTTTTTATATATGTATCATTGGTTTAAATCCAATTATTATTATTATTTAATATTTTCATCTCTCATAATAAAATACTCTGACTTGATATGGCTCATATATATATATATATATATACATATATATCAAACATATTAAATGTTAATATTTTTATAATAAGAGTGTCAAATGAATGAATCTTAATAATTAATTAAACAATTTTCTTAATACTTAATTAAATAATAAATTGTTAAGAAAATAAAAATTCATGTAACTTTTTTAAGTGGTCATGTGATACTTTCAAATATGATTATTCATGTTTGGTTATAAAATCAAGATTTAGTTATTTCATTATCATATTAAAATTCATCTCACTTGATATATCTTTTATATATATAAGGTAAAAATTAGTTGAATCCAAGAATAACTCTAATGAATTATTATGCTTAATAACTCAATATAAACGATTAATTTTAATATTTCAACCATCAAATCAAAAGTTCTTATTGAATAATTTCAAATGAACATTAATAAACTATTTGATACTTAATTAAGAAATTTTAAATGAAAGTAATAATAAACTTTAAAAAAATATAAATAAATACGATGACTAGCTACCAATTTCATATTTATATAAAACTTTGTGTGTTTAATTATTAATATACGATGTCAATAATCAACGTTCAGTTTAGTAAAATTCATCATTTATCTAAAATTATTAATCATGATAACTTATCTCAGATTTACTAAGATTCAACGAGTCTTCGTCATTAATCGCATATAGTGCTATACTATATGCAAAAAGTATCATAATTTTTTTAGTGAATTCATCTCCAAGAGCAGTTTTATGGAAAATTTTCTCTTTGAGAATATTATTGCTTTTAGTGATATAGTGTTGTCCCATGATTATTAGACTTCTATTGGTGTACTAAAATAAAAGGGTCAATAATTCATACTGGAACCCAATCAGATTGTGAACGAGATTCCCATAAATTATAAGGTGACTACTGAAAACCATGATGTACAAATTTTTAATCTCGATAATAATGAAAGAGAATCAACAATACTAAAATAAAGAGATAATTCAACCTATCATACAAACACACATAAGTCCACTTTACTTTTAGAGTCCTTGTGATTCTTTTGAGATAAATGTCGTTACAATAATATTGTTTATAAAAGTATCAGCTCTTATATTAAACATCATTTGTCGAAATACATTATCCGCATGATTCTCCAATGATGATAAGATTACAATTCTAATTGTATATGTGAATGGTATTATTTTAATAGGATATAACCTAGTTGAGATGGATAGATCGAAGAAAAACCTAACAAATAAATTTTACTATGTTATTGAAGGATTTTAATGCTACATTATGATGTAATAATGTGTCGATTTGATTACTTGATTACTTGCGTGTTATTCTCACTTATCTTATTCTAATACATGGTCTCAAAACTCACCTCTCGTTTTTAGTGTTTGGCGTTTGTGATGGATGTTGACGAGCCGCCATTTGTAGGAAATGACTAGTACCCTCAGAATGTTGGACGTCATTTCATTTTGAAGATTTTTATTATATATTTTATATTGACATCGTTGTTGAACACCTTTTTATTTTTGTAATTCTCGCTTTGGTAGTGCATCGGGTTGTGACTATTTTTACTTTTAATCTATTAAACATATTTATGTTTATTTCTAAAGAATTTTGATGTCAATATTATGAGACAAGTTGTTAAATTTTATGGATTCTTTTTAAGGATTAATGATGTATTTAGTGACTACGTGATAGTATCACGGTGATACTCTCTACCTTGTAAATGATTTTGAAAGTTCACATTTTGTTTATGAGAAATTTCACTACTAGAGAATAAAATTCAAAAAAAATATTTTAGGATTTAGGGTGTAACAGCGACACTCATGTTTTCCATGTTGCTTATGGTGATGCACAAATGCAGTACATCCAAATATTTGTAATGGTAAATGAGCTAAAAGAAAAGCCATGGAAAGCCATTGAAAGATATTGTAAAAAAGTAGTTTCGAATTGTAAAACATGATATAACATGTGATTATTTAAATGTATAACTGGAAAGACAATCTTATTCCATATGCATTTTGGAACATTGGCAGAGAAGATCAAGGCGCGTGCAACCAAATTAATATATCTTCTTTGATGAACAATCTTATTTTCCATAAAGAAATTTTACAAATAGTCCTATAGTATATAATTCCATTATCAATTATAAAATCTTGTTGATTGGACATAAATTGTGTTTGCACCAATTTACACACATGCTTAACTATTTATCTTCTCAACAAATTTTCTTTCAATAAATACTCTCAACAAAATCTAGTATAATCACTAGTAAGAAATTTTCTTTCAATAAATACTCTCAACAAAATCTAGTATAATCACTAGTAAGTGTGATAAATTATATTTTGTTGGAAAATAACTTATCCTATTAGGTCTCAAAATATTATTTAATTATTAGAAAAATGTCATGAAAGGTTTAAATTTTTAAACTGTATAAGAATTTTAATAAATTTTATCAAATTTGCAAATCTCACATTGCAAAGAAAAAAGTATTACATAATTGCAGTTTTAGTCTCCTTATTTTTACCAATTTATAAAATTGGTCATTTATTTTTAAATATGACAATTTTGATCCTTAATATTTATTTTTTAATTCAAAAATAAAGAAGTGACATGTTTTAAATAGTATGATATATAATATAATAATGTAAAATGATTAACATCTATTAAATTGTACTAAAATTATTTAAAAACTTAATTTTTAATTTCATAATTTTTTTATTTTTATAATTTAATTAACATATAAATACTTTATCCATTTAGATGAATCTATATTATAAAATTATTATTTAAATTATATCAAATCATCATTTTTTGTTCAAATATACTAAATTTATTAATTTTTAAAATAAAAAATTTAATAAGAAATCAAAATTGTAATTAAATTTATTTAATAAGTATTTAATTTAATAGTAATTGTACAATTTTAAGCGCATAGGATATTTTATTGGTGGTTGACGATAGAAAGAGAGTGAGGTCCACGACGTGAATATAGGAATGAATGAATCTTAAAGGTTTCAACGGTTTGATCCAATACGTTAACAGAAAATGGAGATACAGCAATGGTTGAAGCTTAGATTCTCCTTCAGAAACGCAACCATTCTTGTCTGCTTCATCAACATAATCACTGCAATCTTCTTGCTTCATGGCTTTCTCATTTCTCCCTACACTCGCAACAAACTCTCTACTGCTAACTCTAACTCAGGTAGCCTCCCCCCCCCCCCCCCCCCCCCCCCCCC
>JBBPBS010000689.1:13274965-13344542 GCA_037974835.1 Cicer judaicum
GGGGGGGGTTTGGAGATACACGGTGAGTTGGAGAGTGGGTGCAATTCAGGATTAGCTGATTGAGGAGGTGAAATGGGATCTTCAAAAGTTCAATGCTCTTGTATTGGGTTTGTGAAGGCATCATTAGATGGAAGATGACTTGATGATGGCTTTGAATATTTATGAGTGGTTTTCTAAGTTGGAATGGTTATAGAGATAGTTTTTGTGAAATCTTTTTTGTGAGAAGGATTTTCAGTGGGGTTCAGTTTCATTTGATTCACATTTCATGAGGAATTTTGTTTGTTCAAATACACGAATTTTTATGTCGGGATCATTCCATAGAGGGCTGACCTATTAAGCCCAAAAATATTCATCATAAAGCAAAATATAATATTATCCAGGTGAAGAGGAGTCCCTAAGATAAGATGATGAATGACGAGGAGGTAAGGCTTAATGACTTTTTCAAAACTTCTAGCTCTAGGAACAACAGAGTGGATTCAGATGTTGCTGAGGATTTATGAGAATGTTGTTGATAGCAGAGGTTCGACAAATATGACACCAAGAGATTAGAGGCATCATGTGATTTTGGAGGATTTATGAGAATGTTGTTGATAGCAGAGGTTCGACAAATATGACACCAAGAGTATCAGGACTTGATGACTCTTCATCATATGCATAATTTTTATTGATTTTAGTCTTATTTAGCTTTAATCATTAGTTAATTTAATGAGTTATTTAATATATTTTGTTGATTTTAGTTATTTGATTTAATAAAATATTTATGTTCTTATTTTCTTAATTAAGTAGAGATTTTTCGTAGTTTTGCATTGTTACTTTGTTTTAGTACAGTGCTGAATTTTGGTGAGAAATCAACATGACCTATGTGGAGTATTTCAGCCATATATGGAGTTCTAGATGTCCAATTAGTGTCACTCCAAGTGCTAATGAAAGCTAAGATCCATATCTACAACTTTCGTGAGACACCGGGACCAAATTCAGAAGCGAAAGATGAGACAAATGCAAAATACGTCAGATAGCAGATGCTGTGCGCCTGGAGCGCGCCCTGAGCGCCTGAAGCGCATTTCAAGCCAGTCAATACGCGCCCGGAGCGCAACGACTGCGCCTGGGGCGCGTGACGCGGATCAGCAATCATAAAAACACAAATTTTTTACTGTTTAGGTATCTTTTTGACTCTTGGGAACTTGGGAGACTTGTGCCCTAGCATAGAAACTCAAAGACGGCCGTTTCTAACGCCATTGAAGCAGTTTTATGAAGAATCATCCATGAATCATTCTTGTAATTCTTCTTTAATCCTTATCTTTTGTATCTCTGCCATGAGTAACTAAACCCTATTTGTTAGGGATGAGTGTAACCAAATGAAACCCTTATTTTTCTGATTTGATTTCTAGTTATATGAATGAGTTTATTGAATTGTTTTTCTCATCTCTGTACTTAATGCTTTTTATTGCTTGATCAACATTAAAATGTTCTACGATTTGTATTTTTAAACGGAAGTGGACTTTACAAATGCTTGAGATGACAAATTCATGAATTTGTAGTCTAGGGGATATATGCAGGTCATGAAACCAATTAAATTAATTGCAAAGCAATAATTTACAAGAGAATTTCTATACGGTAATGCTTAATTCTAATATTAAATCTACTTTGGAATTAAAGGTTCTGTCACTAAGACATTAGGGCAAGAATAATAAAGAGAATTCGGTAATAATTCAATAAAGGAATTCAGTAACTAGGATAAAATTAGACACCAAGGTTGGATTCTAAGTGAAACTCATCCCTGACATTTTTCTCATTATAAAAGATCAGTTTTATTATTGTTGTTAATTTCAAATATTATTTCAATCAACTTGGGAACCTTTTGTTCAATTTTAGTAATTAAATATAATTCAATAGTAAAACGCAATCCTTGAGTTCGACACTCGGTACTACCGTTTTATTATTACTTGCAACGATTCAGTACTCTTGCTGAAAGGCTATCAGGACTCGATAAAAATGTGTGGTCCTTCATCACTGATATCTAGGATTTCACATAAGGAAGTAGGAGTAATCTCTAGATGTACCCTTTTGAGGATAATACTGATATTGATATCACCTTTGGAGACATTGGCAACGGCATAAAAAGCTTTTACTAGTCTTGGGTATTGTGGTTCGTCAATTAGTAGAAATGAGGTCCAACCAAGTTGGTCAAAAATTTCTTCAACGTTAAATCCTCCTTTCTTCAGGCCTTCAACGTCTATAGTTTTCCCATTTACCATATACTTTTCTTGCCATTTTTCAATGTATCTACTTTCCAAGTCTTTGGTTTCGGATGAGAAAACACGAGGTTTAGTATTAGAGGATACTGGTTTTGGAGAGTTTTTGAAAGAATGAGTTTTGGGTTTGGAGAATTTAGATTGGGTGGTTTGTGAGTCAACAATGTGAATAATATTATCGCCTTGAGGTGGTTTCTTAAAGGAGAGAGTTGCATACATTACTCTGGAGGATCGTCAAGTAGGAGCTGAAGATGAGATTTTGGAATACGAGGCCTTCTTTTGGTTTTTAGGGCGTGAGATGAAGAGGAGGATATGCGAGGACATGAGGAGTTGCTGAGTAGAGTGGAGGATGGATGATTCTCACTAGTTCGAGTTGGATGATGTATGGGGAAATTTCTTCCTCTAGAGATTGATACTCATCGCTTAAGTATCCTTCAGTCAATCTTTCTGGAGTGTTTGTTGTCATTTTTCATTTTGAAGAGAGTCTTGTTCTAGTCATGTTACAAATTGGAGTTTTGATTTCGTTGCTGAAACCAAGAGGAAATTCTGTATAACTTTGAAATTTTGAAAGTTTGAGTGTTTTAATTTAAGTAACCGTTAGAAGGAAAGAGATGAGTTAGTAGGTAATCATTAGAGGCTATGGCAGTTACGAGGATATTACCAACTAGCCGTTTGTGGCAATTATTACATGCTGGGTAACGAGGAGGTGGTAAGAAAGAAGGGAGATAAGTGGTGGAAAGCGTGTTGCAAAGACAAATGTGCAGGCATGACAGAACGTGTTAGACGTTTTGATTTTCTAGAGAGGAGGATGAAGCACATCCCAGTTTGTCAATCCTCAGACTTTAGAGAAGGACAGTTTGTCCATCCTCAGACTTTAGAGAAGGACGTTTTGGATCCTCAAATGCAGGGAGTATGATTTTTTACCGTAAAAATTTCAAAAAAAAATTGATTTTAATTTGGACATTATGGTGATAGAGAGTATCTAAAATATTTTTAAAATGATACTCCTGAAGAGGTTTAGTGAAAATATCAGCTAGTTGATTTTCAGTTTCAATAAAAATTAATTTGATATCGCGTTTTTGATCATGATCTCGTATGAAGTGATGTTTAATTTTAATATATTTTGATCTAGAATGTTGTATGAGATTTTTAAAAGATTTATTGCATTAGTATTGTTACAGAGGATGCGTATTTTGATGTACCTTAGTGAATAATCTTCGAGTTAATTTTTTACCCATATCATTTGAGAACAACATTGTGCAACGAAGACATACTTAGCCTCAATAGTTGATAAGGCAATGATGTTTTGTTTCTTGCATGACCGACTTATGAGAGATTTACTAAGAAATTGACAAGCTCCACTTGTACTCTTTCTTTCCACTTTGTCTCCAGCATAGTCTACATCACAATATGTTGTAAGATCAAGATCTTGACATTTTCTATACCATAGACCAAGATCAGTTGTCCCGGTTAGATATCTAAAGATTCTTTTTACGGCAGTAAGGTGTGATTCTTTTGGAGACGATTGGAACCTGGCACATAGACCAACTGAATTCAGTTTGCATGAGGTTAGAAAAGTCTTCACACATGTTTTCATTTGTGGAACCAAAGATCACGTCATCAATGTATATTTGGACAATTAGTAGATTCTCTTTAAGAGTTTTGTTGAAGAGTGTGGTGTCTATCTGTCTTCTTGAGAATCCATTTTCTTTTAGGAAAGAACTTAGCCTCTTATACCAAGCTCGAGGAGATTTCCGTAAACCACATAAAGCTTTATATATTTTGAACACATGGTTGGGCTTTATAGAGGCACTTTTAATGTCCATTTGGAATAACTTAATACCTCTATGAGTGGCGTACGTGAGGAGTATTCTAATAGCCTCAAGCCTAGCAACTGGTGCGTATGTTTCATCGTAGTCAATTCCCTCTTGTGAATTGTATCCTTGTGCCACTAGTCGTGCTTTATTTCTGATGACTTCTCAATCCTCATTTAATTTATTTTTGAAGATACATCTTGTTCTAATGATGGTTTTGTCTTGAAGATTAGGAACAAGATCACATACTTTGTTTTTTTCAAATTGTGATGATTCCTCCATCATAGCATCCACCCATAATTCGTCAACTATTGATTGATCAATTGTTTTTGGTTCAACTTGAGATATCATAGCCATGACATTTAAGTTTTCTCTTAATGATTGTTTGGTCCTGACTCCATCTGCCGTATTTCCAATAATCTGGTTAGGAGGATGATGAGTTCCAGCTTCCATCCTCTAGGAGGTTGTTGAGAGGCTGGATCAGAATTAAACTCTTCATTTGAGTCTCGATTGTTAGAGGATAAATGCTCATCTTCTTCATATTTATCCATATTTTCTAAACACATGTAATCAAACTCATTAAAAATAACATGCATGGATTCCTCCACATTTTGAGTCTTAAGGTTATATTTTCTATAGGCTTTTGACGATGTGGAGTATCCTAAAAAGTTCCTTTATTAGACTTTGGATCAAATTATCCCAAATTTTCTTTGTTGTTTAATATGTAACAATAACATCAAAATATATGAAAGTATGATATATTTGGTTTTCTGCCTTTCCACAACTCATATGGAGTTTTGTTCAAATTTTTTCTAATTGATAGCCAATTTGAAACATAGTAGGTTGTGTTTATTACTTCAACCCATAAATATTTTTCAATGTTTGATTCACTTAAAATAGTTTTGGTTATTTCTTGTAGGGATCTACTTTTCCTTTCAACAACTCCATTTTGTTGAGGAGTTCTTGGACACGAAACATTATGTTGTATTCCATTTTCATCAAAAAAAAAAAAAAAACTTAAAAGATTCATTTTCAATTTCTCCTCTATGATCACTTCTCATAGAGATGATTCTGATCCCTTTTTCATTTTGAATTTTCTTACAAAATTTGCATAATGCTTCAAAAGATTCATCCTTATATTTTTTCACTAAGACTGGGAACTTCAAAACCCAAGTAAATCGAGAGAAATCATCATCAATTACAAATCCATATATTTTTTTCACTATGACTGGGAGTTTTGATAGGACCAAAGAGGTCCATATGAAGACGTTCAAGAGGTTGATTAGTTGAGAAAATATTTTTTGAAAGAAAACCGCTTTTAGCTTGTTTTCCTTTGGCACAAGCTTCACATATCTTGTCTTTTTCAATATTGATTTTTGGAAGACCTCTAACTAATTCTAATTTTGATAATTTTGAAATGGTGTTTAAACTTGTATGGCCAGCTCATTTGTGCCAAATCCATTTATCATTTTCGATAGAAATAAAACAAGATTCAATAGGCAAGTCATCTAGAGTTGCTGCTTAACCTCACATAGAGTTGGTTTAAAAATTACTTCACATATTGAACGTTTTCAATTTTGGTAGCATTATTTTTTCTAGTTATACTCGTTCCTTTGATTAGAGCCTTATCGTTGTTTCCAAAAGTGACTGATCCTCCATTCTTTTGTACCAACAAGATAAAACAATTTTTATCTCCTATCATATATCTTGAACATCCATTGTCCAAAGAACCAAAGTTTTCTTTTGATGATCAGAGAATGTTCATGTGTTAGATTTTAAAAGTGACTTAGGTACCCATATAGTGTTAGGTCCTTGTTGGTTAGTTTTTCTTCTTGTAAGGATTTTCATTTTGGGATAGAAAGTAGAGTGAAGATGCCTATGCTTACTACAAAATGAACATCCCTTCTTGATTTTGTCAGCTATTTTCTTGGAATGACAGTTTTTGACATTATGTTCAAATTTTTTGCAATAAGTACATTTTAGTCTATCCTCTTGTTTTTTGGGTAGAAAAAAAAATTCGAATAACTTTTGCTTTTGAGAGTTTTTAAATCCAATACCAACTTTGTCAAAAATTCCAAAGTGAGATCGCATAATTTTTTTGAAAGTTTCAGCGGATTTGACAAAATTGATAATGTCCTTTTTAAGTTCTTCGATTTCTGTTTTCAAATTCTCATTTTATGTTTTCTCTTTTGGAAGATGAATTTTGACATTTTTCTTGTTTAGAATGTTTTGCTGCACAAACAATTTTTTATGAGATTTCGGCAAGTCCATAATGATTTTTTTTCATATTTAGTTTTTTTTTTCTCATAAAGTTGATTTTTAGAAAACCACATTTATGCGATAAAGTGTTTGAGTCATTTAATAAATTGTAGAATTCTATTTCTAGTTTTCACATGAAGGACATTGTTCTGTTATATTTACCTTTTTAGTGTCCAAATTTTTCATGAGACAAAGGTTTGCTTCTTCTTCCTTTTTCTTGTTCAAAGGATGATTCTTCATTGTCATCCCATGTAGCCATCATGGATTAATTTTTTATGGAAATCTTCTTGGCGTCATTTTGCTTAGAGGACATTCAGTTTAGTAGTGTCCTATCTTATTGCGTCCAAAGCATGTTATTTGGGTTTTATCAAATTTTTTTCCTTTTGATACGACCTTTTCTCTTGTCCTCAATGATTCATTATCCTTTGAATTCTTTTAGATATCAAGGCAAGTTCATCCTCTTCCTAGGATAGAGGATATTATGAGTTTTTTACTTTTGTGATTTCTTCAGTTCGTTTTAAGGATGAACTTTTAGTTTTAAGAGCGACCATTTTTGCCTTTTTGCTTGGTTTATCAGAAAGTAACAACGGTTCATGTGCCCTTAGAGTTCTAACCATATCTTCTAATTTCATGGTAGTTAAGTTTCTTGCTTTTGTGATGGCAGTCACTATTGGTCTTCATTATTTTAGTAGACTATTTAGGATTTTTCTTATCCTCTCCTGGACAAAGTATTCTTTTCCAAGAGACTTTAAGCTATTTAAAATTATAGTGAGCCTTGAGAACATTCCATCAAACGTTTCTTCCTCCTTCATTTTGAATAATTCAAATTCCCTTACTCCCATGTCAATCATAGCTTCTTTTACGTGACTTGATCCTGAATGATAAATCTTCAAGGTATCCCATAATTCCTTAGCGCTGTTGCATTCTCCAATCTTGTCATATTCTTCTCTACTTAAAGCACACATTAGAAATAAATGAGCTTTAAAGTTTAGAAGTACCTTAGCATTTTCGTCTGCAATCCACTGTGTTTGAGGTTTTTCATCTAAGGTTGGATCTGCATTATTTGTTCTAATCACATGGTTTCCATTTTCAACCGCATACCACACATTGTTGTCTTGTGATATAAGAAACAACCTCATTTTTTCTTTTCAATGGTAGTAACATGTACCATCGAAGTATGGAGGTATTCTAGAGGATCCTCATTCGTGTACATAATTAGCTTTAGACATTTGATATTTTTCTCTTACAGGGTTAGATGTAATTTTCTAGAGAACCTTGCTCTAATTCCATTTGAAATAACTAAAATATCACTAGAAGGAGGTTGAATAGAGGTATTGTTGTTTTAAAATTTCTAGTTGACTGTCTTAAAAATTGTATCCTCTGTGAGATGATGAGTTGCACTTTAAATGAGGATGAATATAAGAAACAGAAAAAAAAAAAAGAAAAAAAAACAAAAACTAGAGCCTCACCAAGCTTGCAAGTATTACCAAGTTTATAATTTTTTTTATGTGTTTGTTTTCCAGCCTCACCAAGCTTACAAGTATTACCAAGTTTATAGGAACTTGGAATATACAGATTTAGTGATTTGTAATGGGAGTATGATTTTTTCTCTCTTGCAAAATATTCTAAGAGGATACCCTAAAAGATATAGTTAAAGACTATAGAAAATGCAAAGAGAGAATGTAATTGCTCTTCTTAAACTTGAGTATTTCTCTTTTGCATGAGTAGTTGTGTATTTAATGATGAAAAGTTGTCTTCTTTTTATAGAGGTTGTGAGGCTCCATTCATGAGAAAAAGTGTAAAGTGATCGTTAGAGATTTGTTTAATTGGCCATGGTCATTGATCTAATTTACCAAAATGCCATTAGCTGTCCTTATAGTGTAAGAGCTTAGGATGATGAGTTTGCAGTTTGTCCTTGTATAGGAGGTTTGATTTTTTCATAAGTTAGGACATGACTTGTACTTTTGGCTTTTTCCTTTTCCCAAGAGTTGTAGTGTTTTGCCTTTCTTGTCAAGTACACACTTTTTCGTACTATGGTACTTTTGGACTTTCCCTATGTAAGAGGATGAATGACACTAGTAATTTATCCTTTCATTTGTTCATCCTCTATATTGGACCCTCTTGATTTGTTTATCCATTTTACTGTCTGTCTTCAGGTACAAATTTATCTTCATTTTAATTTGTCGTAAAATATCTTTTCTGTGATATTATATATCTTCTTATCTTAGAGGTTAAAGATTTACCATCTACTTGTTTATCCTCTAGCTTAGAGGACATATCAAATAAACTTCTTTTGTTGTGACGAGTTACCTGTTTTCTTAATTTAGAAACACTTAAGAGCACATATTAAATAATAAGAATAATCATAATCTTTGAAATAATTTTGTTATCATTAAAACAATTTAGAGAGATTTTGTCTCAACAGGAATGACACCTCACTCGTGCTTCTATGGAAAAGAAGAAATGATAAGCGTTAAAGTGAATGATTGCCGCAAATAAACATGATTTTTTGATATGATCAAAAGGATGATCCAATCCAGAACCAAAAAGAGACAAAATTGTCACTGATACACAAAGTGTAATTGTTTAACAAAATTTCTTCCCTTTTTATTATGTAACTTCCTCTATATAAAAAAGAAAGACTTTTTTAGACTGATTACAAGTATGACAAAAGCCACTACAAACTAACATCAATTCCTAGTTATTGAACTAATTGTTTTGTCTAGTGGTTGCACTAATTAGATTGTCTAAAGTTAATGCAAATGTGGTCACAATAGTAACACAAGAAACATAAGAGTCTCATTGAACAAGACAAATCAAGAGTTATTTCTTCATCAAGAGTTACTTCTTCTACATCAATAAATTAATTCTACACTCTCTTTTGTGCTCCACTTGGGTACCACTTATTTTTTATGAATCAGCCTTTTATTTATTTTAATTTAAATTAACACAATAAAAAACTTCAGCCTACTAATCTTAATAACGTCACCAACTTTAAGCTCATTTTCCACCATTAAATATGCTGATTTTTCTCTAGAGTCTAAAAGACAAATTGTAGACAATTTTATGAGCTTTATAATGAATCAGAGGTCATATCAACAAGACATTTAAAACTCCAATTATAATCAAAACAAAACAAATAGTTTATTGCCTACGAAAATGTCATTTTCAACCAAATTAATTTGATTCTTTTTAGTTCATTAATGAATCAATTCTTCTTGTAAAGTGAGAACATCCTAGGATATCATCATTCCCTCACAATTCAAGAGAATTCAACCTCGAATTTGTAGCTCAACTACCTTCAGGATAAAAAATAAGTCTAAAGAATCCATCACATGTAACTTCCACTTTAGAGAAATTTTTATTTTGATTGGAAGTATTTTTTGTTTTATTCCTTTTGTGATTCTTGTACATAATTATTTTTTTTCATGTTCACAATTGTTTTCCACTATTTGAAATAATTCTCCTTCATTCAACTTGATTCCTTCATGACATAAAGAAGAAATGTTGGACAATTCAATAATATGAGAAGTATCTCAATATTTGACTACACTAACCCTTTTTGTTTGTGCTTATTTATTTTATTTAGCTATTATTCTAATAAACTCCATCAATCGATAAAAACACCACAAATTCTTGATGAACTTTCAGTTCATTTTTTTTTTATCATGATAGAATTTGAATTTGGGTATAGTGTCAATAGATAAATTGTAGATAATTCTTTAATCTTTCTATTGAATTAAAGATTAGTTTATTAGGACATCTAGAGCTCCATATATAGTCAAAATAAGGCAAACAAGTCATCACTTACAAAAATAACCTTTTCAACCAAAATTTATTTGATTCTTTTTATTCCATTATTGAATCAATTCTATTTGTAAAATCATCTTAGGATCTCATCAGATAAATATATAGATCAATTAACTAAAAATGACATTTTATTAATAACATCAACATAAAAATGAGAGCAATTATAATACACAAACTATAATGTTTTCACACTTCAATTTTTTTGGAATTTTGTCGCTAAAGAAGTCGTTGTAGCATATAATTCAAACATACAAAAAATATTTGTCATTAATTAATTAGTTAAAATTATTATTTTTTGATATCTTCTAAATAAAAATGAGAATAATTGTAATTTATTATAAAATCCATTCACAAGACAAGTATTTGTCTCTAAAAAATTAGTTAAAAATTTTATTTTTTAATATCATTGATATAAAAATAGAACAATGAGAGCAAGTAGAACAATCTTTCTTGGCATTTTTGGTACCTTCTTTAATAGTGTAAACAAACGGGGATTTAGTAGGAGCAGAAGTACCCAACACTTCATGTTGCTTGTTGCTTTTAGTCTTGTGAAACCATTGAAAGGACAACATTGATGGAGGTTAAGGGGTTCATTAGAAGGACTTGACCTCAAACTTCATTGATGAACACATTTTGTCCTATAAGAAATGTGAGGAAATACTCACTTTGAAGATGATCAACGATGGGTTGAACACCACCACAATTATCATGATGAACGAGTCGAAACTCTCCCAATTCTCTTCAAAGGGACTTAAATTTGGTGAAGTAAACACTTACAAAAGAGGAACCCTTAGGACAGTTGAGAAGATTCTTTCTTAACAAGAAAGTTCGATGACAATTATTTTGTTGGAAATGATCATGCAACTGCTTCCATATCTCAACAACATTTTCAGCATAAATCACACTAGCTGAAATTGAATAACAAAGAAGGAACTATAATGTTATTTTGCATCAAAGAGCAAAATTGAAGAATATCCTCATCTGGTTTGGGAAGTATGTTAGTGTTTAAACTGTTTGAATGGAAGTAAATCGGAAAAATATGCTATTTATACATATCTTTTATTATATTATTTCTAACTAACTAACTAAACAAGTGGTTAGTTATTTGATTAGATACAATCAAATTTAACTTGAATTGCACAAACTGAATACAGAGAACGTTTAACATTCTCCTTTTTCTGAAACTCAAAATCAAGAACGATTTTGGTTTCCAACACTTTCTCTTAATTCAAGTTTCTAAGCAATTTTACGCTTAGCAATCTTCTTAGCTCTTCAAATCTATTTGTCCTCAAGGTCTTGGTCATTTTATCAGCCAACTGAACTTCAGTTTGACAACAAATGAGCTTCAACTTCCTTATTCCAACTTGATCTCTTAAGAATTAAAACCTTGTCTAAATGTGTTTGCTTCTTCCATGAGACACAAGGTTCTTTGTCAGATTCATTGCTGAAATGTTTGGAATTGAACTTCCATCTTCAGCTCTATTGTTAATGACTCTAACCACTATGTTTGGCAGGGTGCATAGCTGCCAACAATATACTCAGCTTCACATGATGAAAGTGCTATCACATGATGCTTCTTTGAGCTCCATGCTATTTGAGATTTCATGAATTTGAACACGTAACCTGAAGTGCTCCTTCTATCATTCTTGTCTCCACACCAATTTGAGTCTTAATATCCCACTATGTCTTTATTTTCAAAAATGCAGATTTCACATCACGCTGGCACATAAGCCAACCCCTTGCACATGCCAGTGCTATCACAAGGCTAATTGTCTCAATTCTGGTTACTGAAGCAAACACATCAGAATAGTCTATACCCATTTTTTGTAAAATATCTCTTGGCAACCAATCTAACTTTGTACTTAGCAATTGTTCCATCTGAATTCAACTTCAACTTGTAGACCCACTTTTCTCAAATCTGCTTCTATTTTAGATGAAAATATGTTAAGTACCATGCTTGAATCTTCGTAATCGATTCCATCTCTTCCACCATTGCTTTCTTTTAGGATTCTTTCTTCAATGCCTCTTCAATATTCAAAGGTTCTACATCAGTAAATAAGGAAAAATGTACTAAGCCTCCACTACTGTCAACTTGACTATCATTGTATAATTCAATTTCTTGAAAATCTGTTGGTGGCTTTCTTGTTCTTCGGGATCTGCTTGATTCAATTCTTTCTTCATCTATATTTCCACTAGTATGTTGCTCATTATGTACTTGTAAAGGTATTTGTGAAGGTTGGTTTGTGCCGTTGGTTGCTTGCTTCCAATCCTAATACTGGCTACTAGAAATTTGCTTTTGTTTCCAGTTCCAGCTCTCATGTTCAACGATCTTGACATCCCTACTGACCACTGATCCACTGTCGCACGCAGGTCAAATACAATTGATAAAATGTAAATAGAGGTAATAACTTGAATCTTTTCAAAAGGACTTATGATATAATAATAATAACATAATTGAAAGTTGAAATTATAAAAGGTTTTTTAGATTTTTGATTTAACAGACGAGCAAAACGTTTAACCCATTTATTCGAGTTTCAGACCTATTACAGAATACATTAATCAGTTTAATTTCTAATTCGTGATTCTATTTTTATTTGACTATAGAATTGATCAAACAAGCGTAATCAATCCTATGTGAATTTAGTTTCTTTGATTGGATTAAGCATCACATTCATCAAAATATTTCAATTAACGATCAAGCGTCGCAAAATTATAATTCAATTAAATTAGAAACCGAAACCAAATTATGTCAAATAAATTTAATCGATCCTATTGAAATTCAATTTAGGCAATCATAATATCAATATAATCAAATAAACAAGAATAGAATCATGAATTCGAAATTGATAGTGTAACTTGAATCTCAAGGTGTTGATGAAACTCTAAACTCGTGGATTAATCTTATAAAATTAGCCTTCCATGAAATTAAAATAAAGATTGTTTATTTCTTGTAGCAATCTAAATCCTAATATTTCCGTTTGTAGAAAAGAAACATAACTTTCAATATATAGTACTTTATATTGGGCTTTAGGGTTTAAAAACAAGTGACCCGCTAGTTAAAATTATTACAAAAGTTCAGATTACGAAATCTATAATTTAGGCATAGTAAAGTTCTGAATTGGGCTTGTATTCTAATACAAAAGTTGTAGCTATGAGTTTTAGCTTTCCAACGCCTGCTCATATGCTCCAATCCAATATCCAGAGCTCAAGTTATGGCCTAAAGAGCGAGCAAGAGTCAAAATGCAAATAATATAATTAAAATGCAAATAATAAAATTATAATTCAATTTCGACCATAAGTTTAGAAACAAGCTAAAAAATTATTCTAGGCTATAAAGAGTTTTTAAAATACCAAATTAAAAAACTAGAAACATGTGCCCAAATGCTATGATCAAATTCCCCCACACTTAAAGTTTTGCACTCCGAGTAAAACAATCCATGCGATTCCAAATATTCTTATGTATGCAAAGTGGTGAGAGAAAAAAAATATTTCTAGCTTAAGACAATCATGAATAGTTTTGTTATCACAACCAAGGCAAACAAGAGGACAAGTTAACTAAAGAATTCATCATAAGTGATAGAGTCCTCTCAGGATATAAAATTTTCTCAAATTGTTTTCACTCAAAGTGTTTGGGCTATTGTTTACACTCAAAGCACGTCATGAAAGCTAGCACTACCATAGACTTGACAAGCCTCTATAATCTATATTTGAAACACATGCACATAATGATCAAAAGATCTTTATTCAGGTTGTAACGTGACAAAGGTAAGGGTGGGATAATCTTAAGGAGACTAGAGCTGAAAATCAAAGAGGATAAAAGGGTAATGATTAAGAGAGAAAAACACTATTAAGAAGTAAGTCAATAAAACATCATTGACTTTTATTTTCACACTCTCTTTGCTCACAACACAACCATTTTTTCCACATATTTTTTTTTAATAACCCTCAAATTTAAACAAAAAGTTGAGTACTTCTACACTTATCTAAGAAAAGATTCCTTTATCCCGCAAGATTGGGTCAATTCATTGTTTTTCATTTTTAGGCTTGTAATGAGTTATATAACAAACAATAGGATAATTAGGCTCAAATGGGCTTAAACAAATGGATAGTTATAGGGTAGGCTTATTTGGCTAGTAGCTTAATCAAGAAACAAATGCCTAGATCATTTCAATATATGCATGCTGACAAGAGTCAAGTTCAGTTCTAGCGTAACTAGCAATCATGAGTGAGATAACACACAAGAAAAAAAAAGATGGAAAAATGTGTTCTATTCATAATAAGGCTAAAAAATCTCACAAAGGTTAATAATCTATCACAACTGATACAAAATATAGCATTGTTGTCCAAATTATTTTACCAAGAATGCCAAGATACTATCCAATCATGTCAGTCCAAACAAACTCTCAACATTTACAACCACAAAATCTGATGAAAAAGCGTGCAGTGTAATGCCTATTTTTATTTATTTATTTATTTACTTATTATTTTTTTTATTTTAAATTTTAATTTTTTTTATTATTATTATTACTATTATTTCTTTGAAATATAACAAATAAAATCCTAAAACAAATCAAATCCTAAATAATACCCTCACACTTAAATTACACATTATCCTTAATGAAAGTAACAAGTATAATATAAGAGTAAGGAAAATGAGCTCCTTGTTCAAAACTTCAGTGTAGGAAGTCATCTTGAATAGGATGAAGTCCTAATCCATTTCTATTATGCTAAAATGATCTGCCACCAAATTTTCAGCTCCACTCTTATTTTTAATCTCTAAATCAATTTTTTGGAGTAACAACATCCACCAGATCAGTCTCGATTTTGCTTCTGGTTTCTTCAGCAAGAACTTCAAAGTTGCATGGTCAGTAAAAACAACTATCTTCGAACCTAACAAATATGATCTAAACTTATCAAGTGCAAAAATAATAGCTAAAAATTCATTTTCAATGGTAGTATAATCAGCCTGTGCAAAATCTAAAGCCCTAGAAGCATAATAAATAACATGGGTAGCCTTACCAACCCTTTGTCCAAGGACTGCTACCACTGTTTAGTTAGCCTTACCAACCCTTTAAGAAATCAAACGTCGTTTTGCATTTGTCATCAAAGGTGAAACTGACATCTTTTTGCAGCAAATTTGACAGCAGAAGAGCTATCTTGCTAAAATCCTTGTTAAAGCGCCTGTAAAAACCTACATGGCTAAGAAAAGAACGAATCTCGGGGATGCAAGATGTGTAAGACAAATTAGAAATTACATCAATCTTGGCATGATCCGCTTCTATCCCATTTTTAGAGATCACATGTCCCAAAACTATGCTTTGTTCAACCATAAAATGACATTTTTCATAATTTAGCACAAAGTTAGTTTTAATACATCTATGTAAAACTCTATCTAAATTGTTCAAGCATGCATCAAATGAGGAACCATACACAGTAAAATCATCCATGAAAACTTCAATAGGCAAATATGCAGTGTTGGAAAGTGCCATGAGCATTGCATAGGCCAAAGGGCATCCTCCTATAGGCAAATATGCTGAAAAGGCAAGTGCACGTGGTCTTTTCTTGGTCCTCTGGTGTAATATGGATATGAAAATAACCAGAAAACAATAATGTGACTTATCAGCCAACTGTTCAAGCATCTGATCAATGAATGGTAAAGGAAAATGATCCTTTCTAGTTGTCTGGTTTAGTCTCATTTAATTGATGCATACCTTCCAACTGTTCTGCACTCGTGTGGGGATAAGTTCGTTATTTTCATTTTTAACCACTATGAGTCCATTTTTCTTAGGGACTACCTGCACCAGACTCACCCATTGACTATCAAAGATGGGGGTATATAATGTCTGCTTACAAGAGCTTGGTCACTTCCTTTTTTACAACATCCAAAATTAATGGTTTAAGTCGCCTTTGGGGCCCTCTGATTGATTTTACGCCATCCTCTAGTAGTATCATATGCATACACATAAATGGGCTGATACTAGGAATATTAGCCAAGGTCCACCTGATTGCCTTCCTATGTTTTCTCAAAATCTGCAACAACTTCTCTTCCTGTTCATCTTCAAGTTTAGTTGAAATAATCACATGTAACTTGTCACTTCCTTCTAAATATGCATATTTTAAATTTTCAATTAGTGATTTAAGCCTTATATTTGGTGGTTGTTCAATGGAAGGTTCAATACCAGTGGCCGAAGCTAAGTCTATAAAATCAATTATGTTAGTAGAAATATCAATATCAGCACAATGATCAACCTGCAAGACAGCTTTGATCTCAACACAAATAGAGCATAATTGAGTATCTGTATATAATTCACAAGTATAAGTATCATAAAAACCAGACAATGAAGGAAAATCAATAGCAAACATATCGGGGTAAGTGTCAACAACCAAATCAGCAAGCAATTCAATTTGAAAAATAGAATGCTCTTCCATTGGGTGTTTCATAGTATCAAAGATGTTAAATTTTACAATGCTATCACCAAATTCCATGGATAGAGTTCCAGCATGCAAATCAATTTTTGTTCTAGCAGTTTTCATTAATGGTCTGCCTAATATAATAGGCGCCCTGTTGGACTTATTCTCTCCCTCCATGTCTAGAATGTAATAATATGTAGGAAATATCAATTCATTAAGTCGAACAAGTACATCCTCCACAAGTCCAATAGGATGTGCATTTCTCCTAGTTGCCAATTGAATGGTAACACATGTACTATGTAAAGGTCCAAGAGTAAGAGAGTTAAAAATAGATGTAGACATAACATTAATGGAAGCTCCTAAATCTAACATAGAATTTTCAAATTGACTATTGCCTATGGTACATAGAATGGAAAAATTTCCTGGATCTTTGCATTTCCGAGGCATGGGATGAATGAGGGCTGAAACATTTCTCCCCATGTTTACCCTTTCATTACCTTTTAACCTTCTCTTGTGTGTGCACAAATTTTTTAGAAATTTTGCTTATCTTGGTATCTTTTTAGTTGCTTCAAGGAGGGGAATGCTTACTTCCACCTTCCCATGTATTCAGGATCTCGTTGTCCCTATATGCCTCATCCTTTTTCTTAGTCTTCACTGCCCTTTGAGGAAAAGGAAGTGGTATGTTTTGCTCAACATCAACAGTTTTAGGTATCAAATTGTCCTCAGCAACCTTGTTATTTTCGCTGCAGTTTGAGGTACGTTTGGTATTGGGAGCATTTGAATTTACTACTGACTGTACATGCAATTGGTTTGATCCCTGAGTCTGTAGTTGATTAATTTAAGTGGCTAACTGACCAATCTCTGTTTCCAAATTCTGAATAATGGAATATGTTCTTTGTTGAAATTGGAGATTCTGGATGGCCATCTGCTTAACGAGGTCCTTTAATGAAGGTCCGTTGTTTTGTTGTTGAGGAATATTTTGTTGTTGCTGCTTCCTAGGTTGTTGTTGTGCATATGAATTTCCCCATATTAGGTTGAGATGGTTTCTCTAACCAAGATTGTACCTGTTAGGTGACAAATCATAGTTGGCTTAAGGATTATTTATATTTGCTGCATATGCTTGAGGAGCATCAGCAATTGGATCTTCTTGTAATGTAGGACATTAATATGAAGGATGCTCTGGAGAAGTGCAAAAACCACATACCACTGCTTGGGTTTTACCTGTTGCCAATTTTTTTTACCAAAGATGTAAGCTCATCAAGTCTGCCTTTTAAATTCTTGTGGGAAGAAGCTTGAATTTCATTCACATCCCTTATCAACACTACTGATTTGCTTCTAGTTGTAAACTGTTGAGAAATAATTGACATGTTCTCGATCAAAGCCTTTGCCGCTTCTACGGTCTTATCCACAACTGTTCCTCCACTAACAACATCCAAAATGCTTCTATCCTTAGGTAGCAAGTCTTCATAAAAATATTGGATGGGCAATTGTTCAGAAATCTAGTGATGAGGACAACTTGACACTAATTTCTTGGATCTCTCTCAATACTCATGTAATGATTTCCTATCAATCTGCCTAATGCCACATATTCGAGTTTCAGACCTATCACAGATTCCATCAATGAGTTTAATTTCTAATTTGTGATTCTATTCTTATTTGACTATAGAATTGATCAAACAAGTGTAACCAATCCTATATGAATTCAGTCTCTTTGATTGGATTAAGCATCACAATCATCAAAATATTACAATTAACGATCAAGCGTCGCAAAATTATAATTCAATTAAATTAGAAACCGAAACCAAATTTTGTCAAATAAATTTAATCGATCCTATTGAAATTCAATTTAAGCAATCAAAATATCAATATAATCAAATAAACAAGAATAGAATCATGAATATAAATTGATAGTGTAACCTGAATCTTAAGCTGCTATAAAACTCTGAACTCGTGGATTAATCTTATAAAATTAGTCTTTCATGAAATTAAAATAAAAACTGTTTATTCCTTGTAGCAATCTGAATCCTAATATATTTTTTTTGTTAAAAGAAACAAAATTGTCAATATATAGTACTTGATATTAGACTTTAGGGTTTAGGGTTTAAAAACAAGTGACCCGCTAATTAAAATTATTACAAAAGTCTAGATTACGAAATCTACAATTTAGGCATAGTTCGGAATCTGGTTTTTATTCCAACGTAAAGGTTATAGCTATGATTATTATCTCTCTAACTCCTACTCATATGCGCCAATCCGATATCCAGAGCTCAAGTTATGGCCTATAGAGCGAGAAAGAGTCAAAATACAAATAATAAAATTAAATTGCAAATAATAAAATTATAATTCATTTTCAATCCAAATTTTTTAAACAAGCTAAAACATTATTCTAAGCTATAAAGAGCTTTTAAAATACCAAACTAAAAAGCTAGAAACATGTGACCAAATGCTATGATCAACCACGACCTTGCCTTTAAAAGGATCATACTGTTTGTATGCACTTAATGGATGATACCCTACCAAGATCATTGCTTCACTTTTGTCATGCAACTTTCTTCTCTTCTGGTATGGTACATGTTTAAAACATAGAGCGCCATATGTTCTTATATGCCCCACTATTGGCTTTCTTCCACTCTAGATCTCTTATGATACCTTCCCCTTTTTCTTTGTTAGACATTTATTCATATTATAGACAATAGTTGATGCAGCTTCTCCCTATAACTTATGTTGCAATCCTTTCTCTTTTATCATGCTTCTAGTCATGTCTAGAATGGTTCAATTTCTCCTTTCAACTAGCCATTGTTTTGAGGTGTGTAGAGAGTTGTTACCTCATGTTCAATTCCATTCTTGACACAAAAATCTTTTATTCATGTGAAGTATATTCTCCTCCTCCGTTTGTCCTTAACACTTTGATAGATCCTCCACTTTGTTTATCCATTTTAACCTTGAAGTTTTTGAATGTCTCTAATGCTTCATCTTTGATTTTAATCAAATAAATCCACAGTATTCTACTGAGTTCATCAACAGAAGTCATGAAATACTTATTACCTCCTATAGATGGCATTTCAAATGTGCTACATATGTCACTATGAATCACCCAAAGAACGTTACCCGTTCTTGCTTGCACTTGTAATTAAAAGTAATTTCTTTACTATTTACCTACCATACATACTTCACACGTTTTCAGGGACACAAATCATAGGAAATTCCACTCACCATACTTTTGACTCATAGCTGCTGCAAGCTTCTGAAGTTGATAAGGCTAAATCTTGAATGCCAAAGCTAGTTCTAAGGTATCATTCTTCATGATCACCTGAAACCCTTTCTGAATCAGTTGTCGAATTCTCAACAAATTGCTCTTCAATCCTGGCATACACAATACATTTTCAATCACTAATCTTAATCACCATGTCCTCTCTTAATCACCATGTTCCCAGCTCCCTCAGCTTCCAAGGTTCTACCATCAACGAGCCAAATCTTGCTCTTTCTTGATGAATCAATATATATTAGCCATTATTTGTGACTTGTCATGTGATTAGAACAACCAGTATCAAGGAAACATACTTGGGATGAAATATGTTCTTCATTTGTGATAGCCATTAACAAAATTGTGTCAGAAAATGAAGAACATTCTCCATTTGTGGTAACCAACAACAAGATTGTATCTGGGTTTGACGAAGAACATTCTTGAGCAATATATGCTTCATCTTCTTCTTTCTTCTTATGTTTCCCTCCTTTGCCAGTCCAACATTTATCTGCAAAATGTCCAAACTTCTCACAATTGTAACATTGCACCTTCTTCTTGTCAAAATTTCTTAATTTTCCTTTTGATTTACCACTTTAATTTCCCCATTTTGATGAAGATCCAGGCTGATCTTCATGTTTCTTGGATTCATTCTTCTTCCATTTCTTTGTCTAGTGTCCTTTCTTGTTGGCATATGCTACCAATGCTTGATTCCCTGAATTACTCCTACTCCTTTCATCCATTCTCAATTGTCTTGCTTTTAGAGTTCCCTGCAACACTTCAAGACTCAATGCGAGAATGTCTTTAGATTCCTCAATTGCACACATAATGTAATCGAACCTGGGATGCATAGATCTCAATATCTTTTCACATAGTTTTTGTTAAGTAAGGTTTTCACCATAGCTAGCCATCTTATTTGTGATACTCCTCATTCTTGAAATCAAAATTGAAACCTTCTTTTGTTCCTCCATCTGCAACAATTCGAACTATTTTTGTAAGGTCTGCAATTTCACTTTCTTGACCTTGGTTCCTCTAGAATAACACTTCTTCAAAATTTCCCATGCTTCTTTTGCACTTCTTGCATAAGAAATTTTGTCAAAGTTGGTCGTGTCAAGGCATTGATGAATGATGAAAGTGGCCTTGCAATATTTCTTCTGTTTTCTTCAAAATTCAACCTCTACTCCTTTGTTGGAATGGCTCCAAAATCTTCAAAAAATTTCTCTATGATTTCCAACACTTCTTAAAATCCAAACAATGCTTGAAATCTATATATCCCAAACTTTTCCATCAAAATATGGCATGTGGGATGGAAAATTTCTATTGTTTGCACTTGAACCCATTCTCAAGTCACTTGTCTTTGATCCTCACACTTCACCCGTGTTTGTCACTGGAATCAAAATCATTCTCTAATACCAATTGTTAGTGTTTAAGCTGTTTCAATGGATGTAAACCAGAAGAAAAAAAAAGAAATGGAATGATATGAATTGTTGTCTTTATTGAGAAATGAATATGCTATTTATACATAGCTTTTATTACATTGTTTCTAACTAACTTCTACCTACCTAACTAACTAAACAAGTGGTTAGTTAGTTAGTTGATTACATACAATCAAACTTAACTTGAATTATAAAAATTGAATATGGAGAACATTTAACGTTCTCCTTTTTCTGATAGTCAAAACCAAGAACATTGTTGGTTTCCAACAAAGTGAACCATCAACAAAGACGATCTTGTTGTTGCTATCAAGAGGCATAAGTATGGCACAACGCCATGAGTTTCAGTTAATTTTCACCGATTAGAGGTTGCGAAATTAGAATGACACTAAGATGATCAAATGAGTGCAAGTAGTAGGGATCATCATGATGAGCCATTGATAGTGAAAAAGATAAGCCGAGAAAATGTGAGAAAAAGCAAAAAAAATGAAAGAGAAATCAAATAATTTCTATTGATACCATATTTGTGTTGATAAAGAAGAGAGAATAATTATGTGAAAAATTGTTTTTCATTTTAATTATGGTCAACTGAAGGAGTGCTGGACTTAGAGCTTTTGACAACTTTTAGGTCTCAGTGTTTTTCTACTTTGTATGTATGCTGATTTTTGCAAAGATGTAGTAGTAGTGTCTTATCATTTTTGTCTTGATTGTACTTATTTCTACAACCATCAATCTAGAGATTGATCATGTTATGGTTCTTGATGTTTTGTTTTATCTTTATTAATCTCTTGGAATAAATCTGTTTGGAATGATCTTGTGTAAATAAATTTGGTACTTTTGTAATCCATAATGATCTTGTTTAAAAAAAGCTTTGTTCTTTAGCAAACTAGAATGATATTCGTTTTTCCATATCGATGTTTTTAAAAACCATAATGATCTTTGTTTTTCTAAACTTTTGTTTTTTATAAACTAGAATGATCTTCGTTTTTCCATACTTCAGTTTCTATTAAACCAAAATGATCTTGTGTTATTATGTTAATACTTATTTTCAAATAATACACTAAAAAAAACATGTTAAATAACAACACACTTTAAAATTATAATTAAAAGTTTAATTAACTTTATTTAATTATCATCAAAATATTAATTTGAGATTTTAATTAAAAAAAACCCGACTTCTTCTTTTATTATCAATAACCAACTCTTAATACCAAGTCGCCATCCTAGTTATAACCCTAGCCAATTTTTATTTATTTAAATTACCAAGGGCCCAAGCTACCGTTGTATGGTGTCACCTTGGTAGCTACAACCTCATGTAACTTTCAACACCTTGTATTTGTTGGAAAGAAATTAACCCAACTGTTTATTTTGTTGTTATAGTAAATAGAGTTAATACCACTCCTTTAAACAAATATCTCATGATTTGAAAGTTAGGTACATTAAACATTAACCTAAAATATAAGATTTAAAAATTAGATTGTTCTCAACACCTAACTTCACTTAGATGCGTAGGAATATCTTTCATTTTTTATATAGAGTTGACTTAATAAATCTAAGAGGTCTAAAATAAAATTAAAGATAAAATCTTTTGAAATCGACAATAACAAAATTATAAGTCTTTTAAGTTTAATTACTTTTACAATATTAAATTATTCTTTTAAGGATATAATATTAAATAACTTATAAATAAATATTAAATATATTTACATGGTTGAGTAATTTTATTTTATTGAATTAATTAGTACTAAAATTAAAGACTGAAATTTATATTTTAAAGACTAAAAAATTTAATAATTTTAATTAAATCAAAAATATAATTTGATAAATATTTGAGACTCGACGTGACTACCTCAGTTGTCTCAACCTTGTGTCGGCCTTGTTTTCCGGCCTTGTTTGTAGTAATCATATCCAATTAATAAGATGATTAGGAAATAAGCTACCACAATTTTTTTAAATATCATCATTATTTACCAAGTTTTTAATAGTTAATTTATCTAAACTATATTTAAATATGTAGAAATAACATCCATTTTTAAAATCATTTTCTAACAACTTTTCATATTATTAATTGGGTGAACTTTATGTTTCTCTAAGAAATTAATTGTACTTTTTTAAATTTAATGAAACTTACATGAAATTTTACTTAACATATATAATAATTGTTGCTAGAATATGTGATACTACTATTTTTTTTTTTTGTTTAAAATTGTATTGGATAATTCCGCTCAAGGACACATCATAAATAAAAGAATAAGAAAAACACACGATAATTTACTTAGTTCGGCATTTATTGTCTACATCCATTAAAATATCTCAATATAATTATATTCATTATAAAATTACAACAATTTATAATCCAACTCAATGATGTGTATCACCCTATAATACTCTCTAATATCTAAGAGTTATAAGAAATTATAACACTCACATCTCACACAACAAGTGATCGCTCACACCCTCCTCTCACTAGGATATTGGTGAGGATACATCAACTCGCTACATAACCATCTAAAATAAAAATTTTACAACTCTTCTCATGATCTCCCAAACTTGAGGATACTTCGCATCTTTACTAGTCTCTCTATTTATCGAATAGAAAATTTGACTTCATTCAAAAAGAGATTAATGCTCCATAATTCTAATGAGTTCTAGAAACTCTTAATCCATTCCTCTAAGTTGAATGTGCAAGTCTTAATGTTCAAATTTAAATACCTTAAAATATTCATTCCCCTTTTCATGCATCGAAATTTTGCACCTGAAATTTGAATTGATTCCTAATAAAAAACATACAAATTTATTAAAAATAAAAACATACAAAACTGGGGGACATTTATCTACATAAATGATATAATATAATTTTTTTTTCATATTTTTTTTTCTATAACCTAGAAACCATCTTCGTAAAAGGCTCTTCACTTAAAGGAGAATGATGTGTTTTGCTAACATCTCTATCTTTAAACAAATCTAAACCCCTCAATATTTTAAAGTCTTGAAGAATTCTATGATTTAAATTATTATTAATAACAATAATATTTGAATTTGTCATACTCACCACAATATTCTTTGAGTGTAAATTATCTTTCAAACCAGAAGAAATTTGATAACGACAAACATCGATCTCCTTTGATATTGAACATCTTTATTTGTATCTTCAAGTTTGACATTGTTCGAAGCAGTATTTTTAAGGACATATTTTTTAACAAACTTCTTTATTACTGCAACTACAACTTCAATAAAGTGTTTTTGGGGACTATTTCATAATACATCGAATATTTAAAAAGAAAAAGAAAAAATATCTTTAAACTCTTAAGTGAGACGGTGGATTATGATCAATATGATGGCTACGTAATCCTACCCATAAGAAAAGGATAATACAAAGGTTGACTAGTTGACTGTGCATTTTGCACATTCCTATCCTTCACATTTTAGTTAAAAAGTTTGTTTAATTTTTTATTTTACTAAAAAAAAGTTTGCTTAAATGGAGAAAGGGTTTGTGTATTAGGATGTGAGTCAAATATAGGAAGAGTGGTCTAGTTGAATTGGTCTTACAAATACCAAATCAATTTAGTGCTAAGTGGCTAATGATGGGTAAAAAATATGAGAGTTCTAATAAAATAATAACGTACCTTATCGAGGTTATCATTATTGTCCAAATAAAACTAGACATTATTTGCGTAGGAAACAGCTATAACATTGAAGATTAGATCAACAATAAATTAGTTTAGTTTGCACTAAGATCTTTTAATTAGGTCCTAAAGTTTTTGATGTAGACTGTTCGTGTGCTTAAAATTTTCAAATGGATGATGGTCGTGTTCCCACATTTAAGAAATGGATCAATTTTCCTTCCAAAAGAAAGCAATGAATTATTCGGAGTTTGTATGCTAGGTTAATATGTCTATCATTAACCTTTAAAAAATAATCTAAACGTATACTTGTACTATTTTTAATAAAAAATGAATAAAGAACAAATATAATATTTTATTAAATTTTATTAAAAATAATAAGATCCAACTTTGAGTCATATTCATATCAGATGTTCCTTCGTATGTTTTATATTATTTTATTAAAAATTAATTTTTCACAATAATATTTTTGTTTGTTTGTTTAGTTATTATTTTAAAAATAATCAAAAACATAAAAAATATTTAATTTGATTATAATGGAAAAATCTGTTTTAAGTAGCTTTTGAGAATAAGTCAATAACAATATATATAATTTTGTGTTTGTTTGTTTGATTAAAAAAAGTAATTTTATAGATATTTAAAAAAATATTATTATGTGATGCATAAGTTAATTTATGCTTGTTAATGTTTTTGAACTTGATAGTTGTCACATAATTCACTAAAAAGTTTTTAACAAGTGATCGTTGGCTTTAAGTTATTATTATGTGAATGAAAGAACTATATCTCTCGTTTTTAGGTTTTAATAACTATTTAAAAGAGTATTAAGTTAAACAATGAGAAATATCTACTAGCTATGATCTAAATAAAATATAGGTGTATGAAATATAAAGATAATTTGCAAATTAAAAATCGATTTTGATTCATAATGTTTAAAATAATAACTACAAATGAGTATTTAAAGACTATATATTAAGAACTAAATTATATTATTAAAAATCGTGTCTCAACCATTTTAATCAACAATCTTTGTGTGGTTGTGTTTGAGATATGAGTTGTCCTTACTTGAATTATAATTTTCACATTAAAAATTCGATTACTATAAAGTTAAATTATCAGTTCATATCAATTTTGGTGTATATCAAATTATCGGTTCACATCAATTTTAGTGTAACTCATAAAACTCAACTCATCCAAACTCTAACTCCTATTTACTCTAGAATTGACTAACAATTTGTAATATTTTAGTTGTAAATAATTATACACTCCACCACATTTGAAGTAGGAGGGGAAGACCCTTTGATACGAGATTTTGGTCAATGACTCAAATTAATGTTGCAAGAATTCTTGAGAGTTTAGGAAAAGGAATTGAATCAGGAAGAATGGATTATGGGATCGAAGTGGTTGGTATATGACAACCATGAAATCTCTTAAACTAACACAACGTTGAAGGCAAGAATGAGAACATGAAATCATACGATACGATGATGGCACATACCAGTGTCGGCGGCAGAGAGACTAATCAGCCGCAAAATTCTATAAGACTATTAATATTTTTAAATTTAATTTCAAATATTTAAAATTATAATTATTTTGAATAAATAAAGGATAGTTTGTAGCAAAAATCTCATAAACATACTTTTAATGATACTTTTTTTTGGTACAACACTTTCACCGATATTTTATATTTTTATTTTTTTACCAAAAAGAGTTTGGATGACATATGACCCACTAATGATAGAACACAGTATCCATAAAACACAAGTACACCATTAAATCAATTGTTATAAATTATAACAATTCTAAAACCATTTAGAAGATGATCATCTGGGTCCAAATTGCAAAATAAAAAACAAGATGTCAAATTAAACGCTAAACACCAAAAATCAAATAGAATAAATAAAAAAAATGAAATCTCTATTCGTATATCATTTCATACCTTTATATTTTTTTATCTACTTTTAACACATTAATTAGTGGACTGGACCTTTATTGATTCAGATTTTCAAATTTAAATATCTACTTTAACCCATAGAAAGATTACATCAGTTAGCAATAGAATCAATGAGTATCAATTTAGGAAAGCTATTATAAGACAACAACAAAAGGCCTACAAAATCAAAAAGCTTTTGACAGATTTTTCACATCCTACAACCAGTATTTTCTAAGTTTTCATTAAAAATTCAAGGGATAAATAAAATCCTTACAAATTTATCCAACAAGCAATTTTAGACCCTATATTAAGTCAACATATAGTTTTTAATATTTTTTGTTGACATTTTTGTAACAACATAAAAAGTTATTTCAAAAAAAATAAAGAGATCAAAATTTGATTATAAGATTCATATTTTTTGTACGATACAAGTTTAGGATTGAAATAACGCTCTAGTCTAAAATAAAGAAATACTTTAGGGTTCAATGAAAACTTACAAAATATTTAAATTTGTCTCCCTTTAAGAGCTCTAGTGGAAATTAAACTCGCAACTGATTGAATCATACACCTGTCTTCTCACCACTAGACCAAATTATTGAAATTAAGGTTCATATTTTTGTTATTTATCTTGAGTTTTTGACATTTAAAAATTCATATTTAATTCATCACAACTTCATAAGTTCTAAATTTTTGTGGATGAGTTATCTTATAATATTTTAAACATACTAAAAAAAATCATTTAAAAATTAAAGGACAAATTAAAATATATATGTAAAATATTTAAAATTTTAAATTTTTTTAAATGACAATTTAGTTGTGTGTCTAATCTTTCTTTATTTGTGGAATCTACTATAAAAGTATTTTTTTTGGGTACTATACTTTGAACCACACTTTGTTAGATATGAGCCAACTCATTATTTACTGAACCAGTCTTCATTACCATATTTTATATTTATTAGATAATTTATTAATTTAATTAATAAATACTTTAAATAATTTAATTTTTATATAATATATGCATAAAAAGTTTGAATTTAATTTATATATAAAATGTTAGTGTATAAATATTTTATATTATCAATTAATCACAATTGTTAAATAATTAATAATATTTTTTTATATAACTGCTTTTAAAATTACACACGAGATTGATCATACTATGTTGAATTTGTAAAATATTGTAACACTGCGAATACAAGAAGATAAAACTTACCTTACATTCAATTCAATTGTACATATATATCTCACTTTTGTCAATTTATTAAATTATTTCAGAATCTATCTCCATAGATATTTTAAGATATGAATAAATTATGTATAAAATTCTTTTATACAGTAAATATTTATTAATAAATTTTTAATTAAAAATATACTTCTAATCCTTTAAGTGATATTTTGATTAGATCTTAAAATTGTAAGACAGATATTTAAAAAAAAATTTAAATTTATAAAATTACACGAGAGATTCAATATATCTTGCAGGTAAATAGTACAAATTTAAATAATTAAATTAAAAAAAACTTAAAAAGAGTTAAATAAAAATTGAACTATACATAAAAAAAAAAAATTAAATGTATATATTTTTGTGAAAATTTGAATATCATAGATTGCAACATTAAGTGATAAATTGATAATACTGATTTAGTTGGGATCACATCATGACGTAATTAACTACCACCTTCCCCCAAATAAATAATCTCTCCGTTGAGAATTGATGACCACTTTTAAGTTCATGCTTTACCAATAGAACCTTTTCAGTTTGGTCATGGTTCAAAATATCATCAAACATTTACACTTTGGAGAATATTCTCCTGTTTAAGAGAATTCATTCAAATAAAAAAAGATCTCTTTCGGTCACTTACTTTTCCCTAATCACACTTGTCTTCCTTCTGTTAACTTAACTATGATTTAATCTCTCTTTATTTGATATTTACCATTAGTCACCAATAATTAAGAAAAGAGAGAAACTAAAAGTAAATATCACCAATTCGGTGGAAGAATACTTGAAAAAAAAGTAATTTTTGTGTACATCCTATATATGGGTCGATATTTATTGTGTCGTGTTTACACCAATTCAGATATTTATTTTTCTATATAGGGTAAATCATTTTTAATTTGGAGACCATCCGAACCTTTTTTTTAATAACCGTAAAAAATATGTATCCCTCATAAAGATAATTTATTTTTATTAACTTTCATGTAATATTATTGAATAATTAAATAATTAAATAGAACATGACGCAATAATATAATAGTTTTTTAAAATTAAGTAGATAATTTTTGAAAGTATGGAATCATTTGTTTTTATTAAATAAAAGTATACCAGTAATTTAAATGTTAATTAAGTGTTCAGTTAGATATTTCAAAAACATATAAAAAGTTTCATTTTTATTTTACTAATAATTTGACATTTATTATTTTAATGATTTATTATATACATATATATATAAATATATAATAAATAATTATATGTTTACTATATTCTTTAATTTATACTTCTTAAACATAGTTTAAATTTAAAAATGCATATACCTTTGCAAATGATATAGTACAATAACAAGTATTTGTTGCCTTTTAAATCTAATCTAATTAATGAGCATACGATATAACAGTGGATTATATATGCCTTGTCCCTAAAATTGTAAGAATTTTAAATTATTTTTAAAGTTGAAAATCTTCATTACATTAGTTTCTTAATTACTGACTGAGAAGTACTAATTTGTACAATTCCTTTATTTTAGATATATAAGAATTTCTTGAATTTTAAGAATCAAATCTCCGAACTCTTACAATTTCAAAAACTATAAAATGGAAATTCTCACAAATTTGATATTAGTTTCAGAAATATATTTGTGTATGTATATGATAAAAAACGCCATTACTTATAAACTATTTTGATTTTAGTTTCTATCATACGTTTTATTTTAATTTGATCTTGCAATTTCAAAATACTTTTAATTTAATTTTTTATCAAAATTTTATGCTGAATTTGATTATGCGGCATGTGGGTGACAGGCATAATTTTTTTGCTGATTCAAAAAAAAAAACAATATTAATCACAAATTAAACACTTTTAATTATTTGTAATAATTTTATATAAAAGAAGTTTTAAATTAAAAAAAGAAAAAAGAGAAATTATAATCAAATTGAGGTTAATAAGAATTGGGAAGGAAGAACCATTACTGAAGATCTCAATGGGCATTGTCTAAATACTCATGGAAAATCTCATCCATCCCTTTCCAAAAAATCAAGTGTCTCCACGAACCTATGAAAGGAAGGAGAAATATTGGTGTTTGATTCTTGGCAGTTGAGGTTCAGCATAATAGTCTCTAATAGCTTTTTTGAGTTGTGAAATGTGAATTACTGCATGCACTCTACTTCCTTTAGGCAGCTTCAACTTATAGGATATTGCCCCTATTTTCTTTAGGATCGGAAATGATCCAAAGTACCGTGGAGCCGGTTTCCGATTAATCATTCTAGTCACTGTCTGTTGTCTATGGGGCCGAAGCTTCAAAAATACCCAATCACCCATTTCAAATGAGTATGCTTTTCTTTTCTTGTCCGGGTACCTCTTCATCTATTTTTGGGCCCTATTCAAATGATACTTGACGTAAGGCCTCATCGCAATCAATCAATTTAGCTGCTACTGCTGCTACTTTCGTTTCTCCCTGTAAGTATCTAACCATAGAGGGTGGTTTTCTTCCATACACTGCCTAAAACGGTGTAGTTCCTGTAGATACATGGAATGTGGTGTTATACCACAATTCAGCCCAATAAATCCATTGCGACCACTCCTTCGGTTGCTCCGATGCAAAACAACGAAGATATGCTTCTAAGCACCGATTCACCACCTCCATTTTCTAATCCGTCTCCAGATGATATGACAAACTCATGCTCAATATCGTTCCTTATAACCGATACAACTCTTCCAAAATAGACTAACTGACAATGGATTATGGCACCCCATGAAGACGCACCACTTCTTTAATAAATATTTTAGCCACCTTCCTCGTAGTATATGGATGTTTTAAAGGAATAAAATGTTCATACTTGGATAAGCTATCCACCACTACAAAAATTGCTTCAAACCCCTTCGATTTTAGGAGACCAGTGATAAAACCTATCGAAATATCATCCCAAATATTTTCTGGAATTGGGAGGGGCTGTAACAAACCCATAAGAGAGAAGGTAACAGACTTTTGACGTTGACACACGTTGCATATCTGCACAAATTCCAAAATTGATTTTTTCATTCCTACCCAATAAAGATTTCTTGCCATCCTTCGATACGTGTGTAGAAAACCTGAGTGGTCACCAGTTGGAGATGAGTGAAATTCTTTCAACAATAAAGGTATACAACCAAAATTCAAGGGTAACACCAGTCTGCTACGTAGAAAAGTCTCCCTTTGATTAATTGGAAATCTGGCCAGGATGCAGGGTCCTATTGTAGCTCTGTTATCACCTTATGCAATTAGGGATCATTCAAAATTTCATGTTGAATTTGTTGCTTTTGCATACATATAGGAAAAGAAGTTATCCCTTTCAACTCCACTTCCTCATGCATTCTTGAAAAAACATCAACAACTTTATTATTTGGACCTGACTTGTATACCACTTCGAAGTGATATCCCAATAATTTTGCTATCCAATTATGCTGATCAACCATAGTGATACGTTGTTTGAGCAAGTGTCGTAAACTCTTTTGGTTGGAGTACACCACAAATCTTCTTCCCAACAAATACGGACGCCGATGCTGAACTACCAACACCAACGTCATCAATTTTTTGTCATACGTAGACTTGCTTAAATTATTCTTGGACAACGCTTTGCTGAAGTAGGCTATAGGCTTCTTTTTCTGCATTAAAATTGCACATATTCCTCTTCCGAATGCATCACATTCAATCTCAAAAGGTTGTGAAAAATTTGGTAGTGCTAAAACTGGGACTTGCACCAGAACTCTTTTAAGATTCTCAAACGCCTTCAACTCTTCTGTACCCCAGTAAAATCCTTCCTTCTTTGTTAGTTCTGTCAATGGTTTAGCAATTTTTCCGTAGCCAACAATGAATTTCTGGTAATAACCGGTCAGCCCCAAAAATCCCCTCACTCATTTGACATTATAAGAGATTGGCCACTCCAAAATGCTATTAATCTTAGATGTATCCACAACCACACTTTGTTTTGATATTACGTGACCCAAATATTTTACTTTCCTACTAGAAAAATTACATTTTTTTTTATTAACGACAAAATAGTGATATTGTAAAATCTCCATCCACTACGCCAAAATTAACATTTAATAGTGCTCTTTTTACAGCGCTTGCTAAATACAAGTGCTGTTGTAAATATATTTTAAAAATAATGGAGCCTTTTACAACGCTTTTTTGACAATCACTGTGAAAAAAGCATTGTTGTAGGGTCATTTAGCATTTGCGCATAATGTTATAAGGCTTTTACAGCGCTTTTCGCGCAAGCATTGTAAAATGAAGCGCTTTCGCGTATTATTTTACAGCGCTTTTTTCACAAGTGCTGTAAAATACATGCACTTTCAAATAATTGAACTACCTATTACAGTGCTTTTTTCACAAGCACTGTAAAATACATGCGCTTTCAAATAATTGAACTACCTATTACAGCGATTTTTTCACAAGCGATGTAAAACACATGCGCTTTTAAATAATTGAACTACCTATTACAGCACTTTTTTCACAAGCGCTGTAAAATACATGCGCTTTCAAATATATATTATTTACTTTTAATTAAATTAAAACAAATTTACGAACCCTCATCACCTCTACTCTGGGAACCCTCATATCCTCTACGTACTGTGCAGCCATCTACGTTGTCTTAGGTATTTTTTAATTTGTTTTTGTCAAAAAATCTTTAGTTTTTTAATAATTGAAAACTAAAAATGGTTATATATATTAAATCTCTTTTTTATTTGAAATTTGTTGATCTATTTTGTTTTGAAATCTTTTCTGTTTTGAAATTGTTATTAGATATGTTGATATTGGTTTCTTTTTGAAACATGTTGATATGTTTTGAAAGCTTATTATTTTTGTAACTGCATTTATATAGGTCGTATAATATGGATAGGAAATGGATGTCTGCCAATCGATTGTCAAAAGAGTATGAAATTTGAGTGAAGGAGTTTATTGAGTTTGTAGTGAAGAATGCAAAAGATCCAAATAGAGTCGTTTGTCCTTGTTTAAAATGTTGTTTTGGAAAACGCGTTAGAGAAGATGAATTAGCAGGACATTTAGTATGTAATGGAATTGATCAAAGCTACACATGTTGGATAAGACATGGTGAGAAAAAAAAAGGAAACATTAATTTTGAGAATAGTTCGACATATGCTTCAACTGACTTCGATACAGATACATATAAGCCGGACCGAGTTGATGAGATCGCAAAAGCAGTTGAAGAAGATCTTCGAGATTGTCCTAAAATGTTTGAAAGTTTGTTTAGTGATGCAGAGAAAGAATTATATAATGGTTGTACTAAATTCACAAGACTATCGGCGATATTAAAGTTGTACAACTTAAAAGCGAGTAATGGATGGTCTGATAAAAGCTTCACAAAATTATTAACACTCACAAAAGATATGTTGCCATATGATAATGAACTTCCCAGTCGAACCTACAAGGCTAAATGGATTTTGTGTTCTATTGGCATGAGTTACGAAAGGATTCATGCGTGTCCTAACGATTGCATTTTATTTTGAAACGAATATGAACTACTTAAGGCGTGTCCGAAATGCAATGTCTCTTGATATAAGAAGAAAGAATCTACTCCAGCAAAAGTCGTGTGGTATTTTCCTATAATACCAAGATTTAGGCGCATATATCGCAGTGAAGAATATTCAAAACACTTGACATGGCATGCAAATGAAAGAATTAGAGATAGAATGTCTCGACACCCTGCAGATTCCCCACAATGGGCAAAAATTGATAACGAGTATCCTGAATTCGGGATAGAGTCAAGAAATCTAAGACTTGCACTTTCTACTGATGGAATGAATCCACATGGTCTTCAAAGCATCTCACATAGCACGTGGCCTGTGATTTTGGTAATATATAGCCTACCTCCATGATTATGTATGAAGCATAAGTTTATGATGTTGTCTCTGTTAATTTCTAGACCCAAACAACCGGGGAATGATATCGACGTATACTTGACTCCTTTAATTGAAGATTTAAAACGTATGTGGGAGACAGGTGATGAAGTTTATGATGGTATAAGAAAGAATGTTTCAATTTGAGGGCTATGTTGTTCGGCACAATTAATGATTTTCCAACATATGGTAATTTATAAGGATATAGCATTAAACGTCAGTGTGCATGTCCTATATGTGAAGAGAGTACAAATTGGATGCGGTTGAAATATTGTAAGAAGAATGTGTTTCTTGGACATCGTAGATTTTTACCTTATAGTCATCAGTATCGTGGGTGGAGAAATGCATTCAATGGAAAGTTAGAGGAAGGTAAAGCTCCTTTAGCACCGACTGGATATCAAATACTTGAAAAAGTACAAGGTTTAACCAATAAATGTGGCAAATCTTTTGCAGGAGAGCTGGTCAAAACTGGGTGGAAGAAAAAGTCGATTTTCTTTGAATTGCCATATTAGAAGTCATTGTATATAAGACATTTCCTCGATGTGATGCATATTAAAAAAAATGTATTTGATAGTGTTATTGGTACGTTACTTAATGTTCCAGGAAAGCCTAAAGATGGCATCAACACAAGATTAGACTTGGTCGATTTGGGAATAAGAAATAAATTGGGTCCCGTAAAGAAAGGAAATCGCACATATCTACCTCCAGCCGGTCATACTCTATCTAGAAAGGAATAAATTATTTTATGAAAATTTCTACACGAAGTTAAAGTTCCAGAAGGATACTCTTCAAACATTAAAAATTTGGTTTGTATGAAAGACCTCAAGTTAAAAGGTTTGAAGACCCATGATTGTCATATTCTAATGGAGCATTTGCTACCAATAGGTATAAGTTCCATTTTACCTGAAAAAATTCGACTAGCATTAACTAGATTATGTTTCTTCTTCAGGGAAATTTGTAGTAAAGTGATCGACCCTCAAAAATTACCGACATTGTAGAGGGAAATTGTTGTTACTTTGTGTGAGCTTGAAATGTATTTCCCACCCTCGTTTTTTGATATAATGGTTCACCTTACTGTTCATCTGGTTAAGGAGAGACAACTTTGTGGTCCAGATTATATGAGATGGATGTATCCGATAGAACGATATATGAAAATATTAAAAGTGTACATAAAAAGTAGAAGTCGACCAGAAGGTTGTATTGCTGAACAGTACATTATTGAAGAGGCTGCTGAATTTTGTACTGAATATCTGTCCAAAGTTGAATCCATAGAGCTTCCCATGTCTCGTCATTTGGGAAGAATATTAAGAGAAGGGATAATTGGAAGGAGATTACTGACTATATCAAGGACAGAATTGGAGCAGGCACAATTGTATCTTCTGCACAATGATGATGAGGTTCAACTGTATGTTACAATACACATGGATTAGTTATCTCGTTTGAACATGAATAGGAATCAGAATTGGATAACTCGAGAGCACAATCGAAGTTTTATAACATGGTTAAAAAATCACATAAAGTCAAAGTTTGATATAGACCTTGGATCAATTTCACAGAGATTGAGGTGGCTAGCAAATGGTTCGAGCTTACATGTCTTTTCTTACACTGGTTATGTATTAACGGCTACACATTTTATACCAAAGAACAAGATGATCAGACTACTATGCAAAATAGCGGAGTCACTCTCGTAGCTGAAGCGATGAATATCTCAAGTGCAAAAGACAAAACCCAGTATATGCAAGTCTATCATATTTTGGGGTTATCGAGTGCATATGGGAGTTAGACTACACAATGTTTCGTGTTCCCATATTTGGTTGCAAGTGGGTCGATAATAATAATGGCGTTCAGATTGATGAGTCAGGATTCTTGCTTGTAGATTTTAATAGGGTGAGATACAAAGACGAGCCTTTTATTTTAGCGTCGCAAGCTCAACAAGTGTTTTATGTCACTGATCCTTCTGATGTTAAATGGTCTGTTGTCCTATCGACCAATAAAATACGTGATGATAACAATAATGATGAAGATGTTGGTAATGATCTTTTATTTGCAACATCACAACAACCACATGAAATTGATTCAACTGATGATGTTTTATATCTTAGAGATGATCATGATGAGGGAATTTGGATTAATCCATCATTTCATATTGTAAATGGACAAACAAATGTGAATCCCACCAGGAAAAGAAGAAGGACATCTTAATAAACATGTTTAATTGTTTTATATAAGCCATGCATGTAATCTGAACTGTGTTAATGCAAATATACATGTAATCTAAAATGTGTTAATGTAAATATGCATGTAATCTGAATTGAGTGTTTTATACTAAGTTCTGATTAATTTATTTTCTGCTTATATTTAGCTTGATTTGAGTGTTTTATACTAAGTTCATGTAACAATGAGTGAGTGTTTTATATTTAGCTTGATTTACATGAACGGAACTGAATATAAATTAGTAATTTACTGCGCTTATATGAAGAAGCCCTATAACAAAGCGTTGTAAAAATAACATTCATATAACATTACAAAACAATGAGACTTTTTAGAGCGCTTTTTGAAAAAGCGTTGTAAAAGGCTTTAAAATAAAACATTCATCAGACACCTAACAAGACTTTCTCTAATAGGATTTTCTTCAAACACCTTGTACGCATCATGGGAATCCCCAAAGACACAATAATATTGCAAAAGATCATTGTTAAAAAAAACATCAAACTCAAACCCATTTTTCGCAACATGGCAATGAACTTGAAGACCAAGTTTCGGACACGATTTAAGAAGGAGAGGGAATGTAAATGTATCAGGTGATGAAGAAGAAGATAACATAGACTTAAAGAGAGAAAAAGGGTGTTGAGGTGGAGATTGAATTATGAGAGCAGAGTTTGGTGAAGAGGAAGAGGTTTTGCATGATTATAACAATGTTTTTTAACCATCCATTGTTTTGCATGTTTTTAATGTCATCCCATATGGAATAAACCAAACACAAAAATAACATAATAAAACAATGAGGCCTTTTACAACGCTTATTTGAAAGAGCGCTAAAAAAGGCTTTAAAAAAAACATTCATATAACTTAATAAAACAAGGATGTCTTATACAACGCTTGTTCAAATAAGCACTGTAAAAGACCCTTTTAAAAATAAAATAAAGACATTTTATAGCGCTTATTTGAAAAAGCGCTGTAAAAGGCTTTAAAAAAACATTCATATAACATAATAAAACAAGGAGGTCTTTTATAGAGCTTATTGGGAAAAGTGCTGTAAAAGAGCCTTTAGAAAAATTAAATAAAGACGTCTTTTAGAGCGCTTTTCAAACAAGCGTTGTAAAAGGGTTTTATATATAATAGTAACCGCTTCAGTTTCCTCTTCATTACGTAAACTTCACCATCATCTCAACCTTCATCGTTCTTTTCTTCTATTGCAAACCCTATCATCTCGTCCATTACGAACCTTATTTCCACGATCATCTCCTTCGTTTTGAACCTTATTTCCATCCAAGATCATCTCTCCCATTGCACACAATATATTTTCATTGAAATACGTAACCCTTATTACGTATTTCTTCAAACTGTATTTCTGTTAACCATATTTCTGTGAAATTTCTGCGAACCCTCTTTTCTTCGCATTTCGTCTTTCTTCGAACCCTCATTATTCATGTATTGATGTTATTAATTTTTTGTAATCATTAAAATGCATGTTGAGCTTGTTTAAGATATACTGATACTGATATGTACTTAGAATAATGCATGATGCATGTTGAGCTTGTTGATGTTATACTAAACTGCATGTTGAACTTGTTGTATTTAAATGGATACAAACAAAGACCTAGAATGTCAAAATGAAGAAGTTGGCACCACTAAGACTTATGAAAAGGAAGTCAAACATGGTGCAACTATAATGCAAAAAGTCATTAAAGCAAGGAGCAATGGCATCAAGTTTGAGGTTATACTATATTATACTCTGTTTGCTGTGTATTTTTTATCTTTTTTTAATAACATGTACTTACTATATGAATTTATTAGGTTGGCTGGAATGAGAGTGGTCAGCCAATTGACCCCAACAGCTCAATGTTTGTAAGTTATATTGGGGCTGTTGTTCGACAAAATATCCCAATTACGACTGATCATTGGAGAGATAAAGCACTGAAGGATGCCAAAGATATAATATGGAATGACATTCAAGTAACTTTTTTTATCCACTCTTTTATCATTTATAATTTTTTTCATTGAAATAGTTTACTTATAATTTTTTTCATTGCAGACTACTTTTGTTCTTGATAAGGGACGAAAGAGTTATGTTTTGAGAGTTGCTGGGAAAATCCATTGGGGATTTAGATCTCATCTCTCTAATTTTTATCTAAGAGATAGAGAAGGAAATACAAATGCTGAAGCTCCAAATGATGAATGGAGTGCATTTGTATCCAAACATTCGGACCCCGCATTTGTCATAAGTGATTAATTTATTAGCATTTGTGTTTTTTTATTCATATTCGTAGCGTATTTTAAATTTTTACACAATTGCTATTTTTTTTATATAGAATATTAGTAAGGCAAATCTCGAAAGGGCAAGCAATCCAACCCACCCATACAAAAAATCACGTATGGGATATGCACGCCTTGATTAAAAACTTGGAAGTAATTAAACATCACTTTTATATAATGAAGTAATTTGTATTATAAACTATAGTGTGTAACTAATTTGTATTATTTTAATTATGATCTTAACGAATAGCGACAAGACACCCAATCAGATCAACCGTTGGTTCGTCATATATTATGGAAGGAAGCGCGTGTTAATAAATACGGAGTGGTTGACAATGAAAATATCCAAAAATTAGTAGAACTTTGTGTAAGTATATTATCACTTTAATATTTATTAATATTGTTTTTTATCACTTGAATAGTTTTTAATATTGTATTTTAAAAATGATATTGAACTTATCTTTTTAATCCTACATGTATTTTAGGAGATTGTCGAACAAAGTTCTGAAAATCAAGAGGGCAACAAAGATACTTGTAGGGACATTCTGGGTAAAGTGTTTAATGTCCCTGAGTATTTCGATCGGGTTAGTGGGAAAGGATTTGGCGTAACTCCCAAAAGCTATTTTTCTCAAGAGAAGCCCCAAAAACCTTCCAACGAGGAAGTATTAGAGAAGCTCAAAATCCTTACAGAGCAAGTGGCACTTTTAGTGAATACGAACAAAGACAAGAAACTTTTGGATAAGCTCCAACATGAAATACAAATGGAGAGTGAAACCGCGAGTTGCAACGTCGGTCTCAAAAGTATTCCCGAGGTAATTAGTTACTTACTTGTTTATGTAGTTACTTATGTATTAAACAGACTTATATGGCATGGCCCACACATCTTGTTGCCCTCGATCAGGTATATTTAATTAATTGATATGTATATTTAATTGCTAATTTTTTTCCGCTCCTAACTTTAATTTCACATTTATATTTAGATGCTGAAAAGGCCTAAAGGGAATGATAAAAAGATTCCGAGAAATGAATCAGTTACATCTCCAGAAAAGGTTTGAGTATTATATGGTAGCTAGTGCATATTCTGTATATTCTGTTAGTTATTATATGTATATGATCATAGGACACAATATATGAACATGCATATGAATATATAGTTAATTAGGTTGTAAATTAGGTTCAATGTATATGTAGTTAATTAGGTTGTAAATTAGGTTATATATATGTATCTGAATGTAGTTAATTAGGTTGTAAATTACAGAGTTACAGAGTTACATATATGTTAATTGTGTGAACTGCTTATGGTATTTGAATATGTTTTGTTGTTGTGTGAAGTGATTTTGGATCAAAATAATTTTGAATAAAAAGATAAAAGACATCGCTTTCTAAAAAAAAATGTCATAAAAAGCTAAAAAGCGCTTTTAAAAAATTTAATTTACAACGTTTAATAAAAAAAGCACATTTTACAGCGCTTTTTCAAAAAAGCGCTGTAAAATGTGCATTAGGTGGACATTTTACAGCGCTTTTTTGAACAAGTGCTGTAAAATATGCACCTATAATTCATATGTTGGGTGTACATTTTACAGCGCTTATTTGAAAAAGTGCACCCAATATATAAATTATGGGTGTGCATTTTATAGCGCTTTTTCAAATAAGTGTAAAATGTGCATAATAATGCATATTATGTGCGCATTTCACAGCGCTTGTTTGAAAAAGTGTTGTAAAATGTGCATAACAAGTGCGCATTATATCTACATGTTTTATAGCGCTTTTTTAAAAGCGCTGTTGTATCTTTTACAGCGCTCGATTCCACAACGTTTTTTTTTTTGAAAAAGCGCTGTAAATGGATTAAAAAAAGTGCTGTAAAATCCAATTTTTCGCGTAGTGATCACTTGATATAAATGTGCTAAGTGTTCTTCCCATCCCTTACTATATACTAAAATATCATCAAAAAATACCAAGACAAATTTACGGGGGTGTGGCTTGAAAGCCTGATTCATGGTGGATTGGAAAGTGGCTGGTGCGTTCGTCAATCGAAACGACATCACTAGAAACTCATAATACTCTTCATGAGTTTGAAATTTTGTCTTATGCACATCCCCTTCGTTCCATGTAGTTCATCCAATAATTCGTAACTACAGAAATTGGATATTTATCTAGCATTGTAACCTTATTCAATTCTCTATAATCAACACACATCCTCCATGACCCATATTTCTTTTTAACTAAAATGACAAGACTGGAAAATGCGCTAGAACTGTTTCGAATTATACCTTGGGTCAACATGCTCTGAACTTGTTTTTCGATCTCTTCCTTATGGTGGTGAGGATAACGATATGGCCTAACAGTCACAGGACATGCATCTTTCTTCAATTCAATTGCATGAGTTATATCTCGTTCAAGAGGCAACCCAATATTCTCTTCAAAAACTCCATTAAAATTCTCCAATAAGTCTTGAGTTAGCTCTTGTGATTCTTCATTTGAAGTCTGACTCAATTCTTCTTCCAACAAACTATACAATGTTTTATTTTGCACTTGAAGTGCCTTGGAATTAGCCAAGTCCTTTATGGTAAAGAACTGACCATGTAATTTCACCATTTTTCATTCCCATTGAAAATTGATGGTCATTTTCTCCCAATAAAAGGCCACCTTCCTAAATCTTTGCAACCAAGCCACCTATAAAATCATATCCAGATCATCCAATTCCAAAACAAAAGCATCAACATTAGTGGTGAAATCATCTAAGTGTACTTGCAATTTCCTACACCTCCCCCTAGTGGACACACGGTGGCTGTCTCCCAACCTTACTCCCATCGATTTTTCTTATTTCATTGTTAACCGCAATGCAGTAGCAAGAAAGGGAGAAATGAAATTATGACTGGCGCCACTATCGATTAAAACCACGATGGAAACCCCTTTTAGACTTTTCTTGAGGCACAAAGTGGTTGGAGGCGTATTATCTAATTTTTTTCTTTGCTTCAATCATATCAAACAATCCCATGGAATCGCAATCAAGAACTTCATTCTCATCCTCCACAACTTCTATGGAAATCACCTTACCTTCATCGTTAATCATCTCGTCGTCTCCCAAAATCATCAATCGGAGTTATTTTGTAGCACACTGGTGAAGAGGATGGTATTTTTCCCCACAATGAAAACACTGCCCTCATGTTCGCCGCTCCATCAGTTCTAAATATGACAGATGCTGGAGGTCACGATTTCGCTTTCCGTTGACGCTTCTCCCCTCATCGTTTCCATATCTCACTGTATTATGAGAAACATTCGAGTTTGCATTTGAGGTAGATTTAGTCGAACCGGTTTTGCTGTGCACTGACCCGATTAAGTTATTATTAAACCCACTTTCAGATCGGGTCGAACTTGGGTTATAATGAAATCCAAATCCTTTCTTTCTATTGGGCCCTGATCCACTTGGCCCACTTCCCTTCCAACTACAAAGCTCAACCACACTACCACCCATTGAAATCATAGACCCACATAATTACATTTTGACATCACGAGCAATCTTCATTGCTTGCATTCTGGTTTGTGGGTTCAACGTACGCACCTTCAAGCTAATGTGTTTCTTAAGTCCTCTAGTGAAGTACTCGAGGTACTGCACATCCGGTAGTCTTGCTACTTGTGATGACACATATTTGAAGGTGGTAATGTATTCACCAACTGTTTTCGTTTGTTGCAAATCTTTCATCTCCTCAAAGGGGTTATCACTTGGTCTTCCACCAAACCTTTCAATTAACGCTCGTTTCAACTTCGCCCAATTCAAATCATCCTCTGTCTCACGCAACAAATTCAACTAGTGAATTGTTGCTCCCTCCATGCTTAGCTTTGCCAATCTTACCTTCAACTCCTCTGACGTCCCTTGAACTTCAAAATACGTTTTAGCTTGCGTGATCCAAGCCACAGGATCGTCACCATCAAATGATGGTAACTCAAATTTCTTCACTACCATCTTATACTCTGTCACGGAGTTCTCAAAATGTGCATATTGTTCCCCTGTCTCAATTGGTCGTTGCTCTAGTAACCTCGTGAAATCCCCTCAAATCTTAGAGAACAGAGTCTTCCACTGCTGAGAGTCTTGCTTCAACTGCTTCCATTCGATATGACAACTTTGGTGGCATTTACAACGTACAAAATATCACTAGTACTTCTCGAAGATCCGACATGTCAGATCAATGATAGAATAACAGAAAAATAGGAATCTATGAACAGTAAAATGAAAGATGAAATGAGAATTTATTGATTTATGGAAGAAGAGAAAATCCTGGTGTATAGCCCAAAGCAAAGTTCCTCTAGAGAAAATAGTATATCTTAATTCAATGATAATAATAATTATTTGCAATACTCCATTACCCTCCTTAATTTATTCTCCTTTGTGTAACTGAAATCCCTAGAATTCTAAGAGTTTCTCTGCCATGTCATTAATAGACGATAAATTCTCTTTTTTACCTTTGTGGACATACATTCTCCATAGGGTATATTTGAGCCTTTCACTAATTCTATCAGTGACAATTTGGTATGTTATTTTAAAAAAAAAAACATATACAAAAAAAAATATCCAAAAATTTATGCAGATTCAGTTAAAAAATGTCATATTAAAATTAAAATATCAGAAGAACTAATTTATTTCCCGTAAATCAACGTTTGTAGAACTAGGAAGTAAAATCAAGCACTAGGTGGAAACTTTTGTCTTTACCGGGTCGATTTGCACTGACTTTGTTTAATAAACAAAATATAAAAACACAAGTTACAACTAAACTTATTTTATCTCACTGGTTTAAAATGTCATAAACCATGGCCATGGACGAGGAAAATGAAAGAAAATAAAAAGCTGCACAAAACTCATCATCCAACAAACTGTACACTGTGAAATTTTGTATGCAAAAAAAAATTAAAATTTCCAATGAAGACACCAAAAAAATTGTTAAGGTTTTCGTTAATTAATTATTATTGCAGTATAGTTCTGCTTAATGATAGATAAAGTTAAATATGAAGATTTGATGTTATTCTTAAGGAGTGGATTGATTGTGCCTAAATTTTAGATGTTGGGTAAATGCGCACCTAAAAATTTTTCTAGCAAAAAAGTGGACGCCACTAAGTCTAATAATGTTTCTACTTGCTTTCACTTAAATAATCCCACACATACACAAATATGTCTATTATATAATTATTATTGGGAAGTAATCCATGCTTAGTACGGAGTGATCATGTAATTCTAAGGAAAAATCCTAGCATACATATCCAATCAAAATCTCACAACCAATTTATATATATATATATATATCAAATAAGTGATAATAACCCTTTAAGTGGACATTGTGATAATTACTTATTAAGTAGAAAATGATCTTTCTTTCCCTAATCTTAGTAACTATCTACTATCTTCCTATTAAATGAGGAGCATTTGTTGCACGTTCAGTAACTTCTTGATGGACATAAGTTAACGTGCAAACACGAGAAGTAGAAGTTGAATTGTGTTTGAAAAAGTTGATAAACTTTTATTAATATGATGAATGCTGGTTGATTTTTATGAATTATATAAACAAAAAGTAATTGGATTCAGAGGCCTCAAACAATGAAATCGTAAATCATTAAACACAAGGATTTATCCTGGTTCACCACTAACTTGGCTACATCGAGTTCCTTCGTTCAAAAGGCTTTAATCCACTAATTCAAATACCTTGAATTACAAAGCACCTTATCCTCCAAGCCAATTTTCCCAAATACCCTAACAACACCAAACTTTTAAGGAACTAACCACCTTGACCCTACAAGCCAAGTCTTCTCCTAACAACCTGACAACTCCAGATTGAGGAAGGAACTAAACCATTATAGGTTGGATACAAAAGATTGAAACTTTAAGTGTTTTCTTCTAACAAATCTGATAATAATAATCATCATCATAATAACTCTTGCACTATAAGAAAAACACTAAGAAAATATTTCTAACTTGAACAAATGTTTTTCTCTTTGAACTCTAAGATGAATATGGAGTTTGAGCTTAAGTTCTTCTACTATTTTCTGATTTTTCATGATCTTCTTCTTCATCCTTGAGTATCTATTTATAGGTAAAATTAGAGCTTCAATTTAGTTTTTGTTTAATTCTGAGTTGTATCTTCATTCCTAACTTGGTCATGACAAGATGTTTTTTGATAATATTTTTTTTGTCAATTCTTTATTTTTGAATGCAATATGAGCAACTCTTCTAGATTGTTGTTGTTAGTATTTTGTTCCAATTGAGTTTGTAAATTCTTTAGATTGATTTAGTTCAGATTGAGTTAGTAAATTCTTCAGATTGATTTTGTTCAGATTAAGTTTGTATATTCTCCAGATTGATTCTTTTTGTATTTTGTTGTAGATCAATATTGATCAAATATTCAAATCATGATCATATCTTCTTTTCAACTAGGTCAAATATTTTCTTCAATTATTAATCTAAATCGAATCTTACTTTATAATTTATTCAACTATAAATATGAATCAAATCTTATTTTAGATTTTCTTCAATTATAAGTTTGAATCATATCTTATTTTAGATTTTCTTCAATTATAAATTTGAATCAAATCTTATTTATATTTTCTTCAATTATAAATATTCAAATCTTAGTTTAGATTTTTATTCAAAAACACTAATCTTCTTTCATACTCTTTGAATCAAATCTTATTTTAGATTTTTTTCAAAAACACGATTTTTTTCATACTCTTTGAAATCAAATATATTGTTCTCACAGAATGCGTTTATTATCATCAAAAGTTTATGTATAAAATCAATTTAGTTCCAATAATAAGTTATATATGCGGGTGCAACTTCTTTGTTTTGGTTCCCAAAGCCTAATGACTTTTTTAGAAAAATTTATAGGATTAAAGTTATATTGTGGAAGGTTTAGAAGATCCTTAACATCTTGAAGCAATTAATAAGGGTCGGAGGTACTCCTAAATTCTTTTATGCTTCCACAACATTAACAAGTAGATTTTATCTCTTGTATCTAAGAAGGACTCTCTTTGTAACATTTTAGCATTAGATGCATATTTTGATTTAGAACTAACATAAATGCATGTGAAAACTATATTTTTGAATGGTGATATAAAATAAGAGGTTTACATTAAACAACCAGGAGGATTCTCTTCAAGTGGCGATGAGTGTTTGGTATACAAGCTTAATAAATCCATTTATAGACTCAAACAAGCTTCCCGTCAATGGTATTTGAAGTTTTATAATATCATCTCTTTATTTGGATTCATAGAGAACATTATAGATCAAAGTATATACCAGAAGGTTAGTGGGAGTAAAACTTGTTTCCTTGTTTTGTATATGGATGACATTTTATTTGCTACCAAGAGTAATAGTTTTCTATATGAGGTGAAACAATTTCTCTCTAAGAGTTTTAATATGAAGGATATGAGTGACACATCTTATGTCATTAACATTAAAATTCAAAGAGACAGTGAGTTTGTCACAGGAAGCATATATCAATAAGGTATCATAAATATTTTGGATGAAAGATAGTTCACCAAGTATAGCACCCCTTGTAAAAGGTGATAGGTTCAATTTAAACTAATGCTCAAAGAATGATTTTGAAAGGGAACAAATGCTTAATATTTCATATGATTTTTCTATTGGAAACCTAATGTATTCTCAGGTATGCACGAGAGCATGTTATATTATTTATCTCTCCCCCTATATTCATTGAATTTCATTTTATGTTTCTTTGAAAATTCTAATAAGGAGATCCATCAACTCTAAGAGTAACTTTGTGATTAGTTACTTTTCTTAACAACTCAATATAGACGGGGGTAATTCATCATAGAGTTACTATTGAAGTCAATAGATCTTTATCTCATCATGTGTGTGTATTAATTAGTGTCTAAATATAATAATACAACAGTTATAATAGGGTCTTAGAAGGGAGGAGGGAGGGAGGGAGGGAGGGAGAGAGAGAGAGATAACACTAATGTTATTCTTCAAATAAAAAATTACACCAATGTAATGTTATACCATAACATTTTATCGAATATAAAATTTACAAAATTCACCATTGGCTTGAAAATTTATAAATAGATCACTCATAAATTTTTGCATAAATCTAAAATTATTTGATTGATGATTGAGACTCTTAAAAATTAACGACGTTTAATTAAAATACATATGAATTTTGATAAATCTCAATAACATATCAAAAGATTTTAGATTTTTGTAAACTTTTATAAGAATAATCTTTATAATATAAACTTTAAATTAACTGATGGATTTTGTAAAATTTATATCGATTAAAATGTTATTGAACAGTGTAACATTCGTGTAACATTACTTTGGTGTAATTTGATCAATCCTGACATACATATATAGGGTAGAAATATATTAGATCGACTAATAATTTAGTCTACATTTGGTTAGGTTTTCTTTAAATAGATGAGATAAAAAAAAAAAGTTATCGAAGCCTATTTGTCGTCCAACATGACTCTAATCCACCAAATTCCGAGGATCACAAGGCCTATTAAAATGGGTATATGCGCATCATTTGCACACTTTGATCTCAGATGATCAAAGTTGTAAGACATATAATTGATCAAGGTTGTAAGACATATAATTATTCCATTTTTACCTTTCACTCCTCATTTTTAACTAAAAACCATTCTGCCCTTTTTAATTTTGTATACAATCATCAAAAAAATCTACCATTCTATTTCTCACCCCCACTTTCAAAAATTACAAAATATTATTAAATAATAAAAAATTATTAACTTTTGAAATGATAACAAAGTGAATTTTTTGATATTTTCAAAAGTTTTGTTAAATTTGAAACTTTCAAAATTTAATTTTCCAAAAAATTTAATCAATTTTAAAACTTTTGAAAAATATCAAACTTTCAAGTTGCAATTTTCCAAGAACATTTGAAACTTTCGAAACTTTGAATAAATTTGAAAGTTCGGAAGTGTGATTTTCTAGAAAATTTCAAAATTTTTGATGAATTTGAAACTTCCGAAACTTAGTGCCCAAAAATTTCAAAACACATATCATTCGAAAATTTCAAACATCCGAAATAACTTATTTTCAAAAGTTTCAAAAAATTCAAAACTTTCTAAAGTTTTAATTTTTTTAAAAGTTACTGATGTATGTTATAATTGAAAATATATTTTGAAAAATAAATTTATAATATTATTATTAAGTAAGTTTATTAATATTTTTGAAATTAGGTATGAGTAGAGTTCAGGTTCCTCCTTCAAGAACAATTATAAATTCTACAGAAAAATTCACCACCAATCATGTATTATTAATATAATCCAACACCAATCAATTTTTTTATAGCAATATATTTGATGTTTTATTTGAAACATATTTTGAACGTATTTCCTTATCGAGAATCTTTATTTGAATGGGAAAAAAAACATTGGAAGGAAAAATATAATTTTAATTGTTACCATTCGATCAAATAAAGCAACCAGAAAAAGGAGAAGAAAGGATAAATTAATTTTGGGATGCGAAAGAGGTCAAAGAGAAATAAAGCTAATCTCATAATTCCCAATCAAATATATAAAGCAAGAAGTACTTATAGATCATCATTGAGTGGTTCGTACGCAGAAATGCAGCATTTGTTAAACACATTTCATTTTGTTTTGATATATGATAGCACATACAAAACAAATAGATATTGGTTACCATTATTTGAAATTGTCGGTGTCACATATTCTAGTTTGACATTTTCGATAGGGTTTGCTTACTTGGAACAAGAGCGACAAGATAAATTCATCTTGGAATTTGAAAAGGTATGACAATTGTTCAAATCTGAGACTTTAATTTCTAAAATTATTGTGACTGATAGAGATCTTGTCATGATGAATGCGATTAATGTTGTTTTCCTACTTTAATACATTTGTTGTGTCATTTTCATATTGAAAAAAATGTTGGGGCAAGATGCAAACAATATGTGAAAACGGATAGACAAGAAGAAGTAATTGATTTATAGAAGAAAAAAAAATTGTATATTCGACTAGTGTAGAGGAGTATGATCATCACATGCAACCCTTTGAGCTAGTGTATGCCGCTATTATTCTTTTTGTTGATTATGTGAAAGATTCATGGTTAACACCTTACAAAGAAAAATTTGCCAAGGTTTGGACCAATAGAGTGATGCATTTAGGGAACATAGCATCTATCAGGTATTTTAAAATTATGATTTGTTTTGATTTGTTTTGTTTTAGAAAATATGATTTACTAGAGTTGAATCTTCTCATTGGAGATCGAAAAACATGCTGCAAACTAGTATTTCATTAAATGAAGATTAGAATATCTTGTATATTATTTATCATTTATGTTTTATCATTTATCATGGATTATTAGAATATCATTTACGTTTTATCATTTATCAAATCATCTTGTTTTATCATTTAGAATATCTTTTATTATGGATTAACTCAAAATAAATGTGGATTAACTCAAAATAAAAATTCATAAATAACACAAATATTAAAATAGAAATTCATGTTCTTCAATATCTCAATCATACATAACACAATCACTAATCTTCGTAACAACGGCTTAACCCACTTAATATCTCATGAACTTCACTATATAGAGCTACCAAATTTATGGCCCTACGTACAAGCTTAGCTGCTCTCCGGTCTCGTGCTGATGATGGACCAGCATGTACATAAGATGATGAATCATGTGCAACAATAGTAGGTGGACTCAAAGGTGCAATAGTAGATTGAGGGTTGATCAGAGGATGTGAAACACTTATGTACCATGCATAATAGTTTGCAGTGACCTCTCCAAGAAAAGCCGCAACAAGATGTAGGCTCCGAAAGGCCGCTACAGATGATCTCATATAGTAGTCTGCCACACCCAATCTATATTGCTCGACACTGGAGGAACGTCACGTGGAATGCACCGAATACGACCAAATTGTCGAAGACATCGCTCTAACAAATATGGGACTGAGACTCCACCACATCGAAGATATCCAGAGAACATCTAAATCGATACAAATGAATGATTAGCTCGGTTATCATCATATGGTATAAACACTACATCCTCCAGCAACATAGCATCAAGTCTCCTACGATATGTCAGCAATCCGCCTTCAACAACATGCTTTGCAATCCACCTACATGCTTTTGGAAGATTTTGAGGAACTGCTCCTCTATCGCCCCGCTTACAGATCCTATGGAAGTGCTCAAAAATCCAGCACTACAACATAAGTAACATCATAAAATAACACAACTTAATAAAGAAAGAAATAAATACATAAATAAATAAATGACACAACTTAATACAAATAATATACCTGTAATAGGGTCATGTAATCTCCCAAATGTCGAGTGTCATGGACAACTCCATCTCCCAGATTGTCATACAGGAAAACCAATGTTACGGTAGCCTACAAATAGTCTCGACAACGATCTAAATCAATAAATAAACTAATGTATTTAGCCTCCACACGCGTATGTGTTTTATCGGTGAAAATAATGCTACCAACTAAATGCAACAGATATGTTTTAGCCGCACACCCAAATTGGTTAGTTTGAATGAGATGACTATATAAATCATACAACCATTGTAAACTATATTGAACACATTATTATATTAATCTCAGCTAGTGCTTCCTCCCATGTTGCACCTAAGTACTCATGTGCAGCTCTTGCAGCTTTATTAGTGTTCATATTCACAGGTGCATCTCTCCAAGTGAGAGTTGCAACGTCGTCTAACGTGATAGTTATCTCTCCAAATGGCAAATGAAATGAGTTGGCCTCCATGTGCTATCTTTCAACAAATGCAAATATCAGACCAACATCAGTTATAGTGAGGTAGGCTGAAGACATATTTAGCAATCTAGATTCCCAAATCCAATGTTGTATAGGATCAGGCGCAGGAACTTTGCTAAACTTCTTCAGCTTCAATCCATGAGTAATAATTTTTAATGATCCACGATCCTGCGAGTAATTACAAAATAATTAATTAATTAAACAAACTTAAATAAACAATTAATTTAATAAACTTAAATAAACAATTAATTAAATAAATTTTAAACAGAAAATTAATTAAATAAATTTAAATAAACTTCAGTTAAATAAACATAATTAAATTAATTAAATAAACTTAAATTAAATATACATAATTAAATAAACTTAAATAAACAATTAATTAAATAAATTTAAATAAACAATTAATTAAATAAACTTAAATTAAATAAACGTAATTAAATTAATTAAATAAACAAATAAATAAATATAATTAAAAATTAATTAACATATGCCTCTCCTTCTCATAGCCTCCGAGCCACGTACGTGGTGCTCATACTATATCAACACATTTGTCGCAATCGACCCCTCGGGGAATCTAGCATGTTGATCCTGCTCATTAATATTATCAGCATCATCAGCATGTGCAGCAGTATCATGAAAATCAATAGCATTATCAGTATCATCAGCATGTGCAACATACTGTTCCTCAGGTTGCTCCATATGTGGAGGCTCAAGGACATCCTCCTCCATCTGTGCATGCTTAGTAGGCTCAACGGCATCATTTTGGACATCCTGTCTTCGACAATGCTGCTTAATTAGACGATTTGCTTTGTTACATCGTCTGTTTGATGTTGTTGACGGAATTCTCTCTGCACCATCACCTATATCACCTATCAAGTTCCGAATAATTTGGTCAAATTGACCTCTCATTTTAGGCATTACAATATATCAATATTGAAGTGGCAATGTCAATATACAAGAAAGGGGAGGTTTGAATTGTAATGTTCCTATTTAAAATTTCCTATTAACTTATCTATTTAACTTGATAATTAAACAAAATGAAAGTAAATAGAACATGAAAGATATATCACATAGAGATATATCCCGGTTCACCCAAATTCGGGTTACGTCCAGTCCTCACAACCGTGAGATTTTCACTAAGTGTTCAAAACGAAGAACGTTCTTGGTTTTTACACCACCAGTCCAAATCAACCTTGAACTAAGAGCTTTCATGAAGATTTTGCTTGAACAGAGAGCTAAAGTTTGCTTGACGACTTTTTTTGACTTGTAACTTGAACAAGTGTTGGTAGATTTGTAAATTGAACTCTTGCCTTCATCTTCCAATTGATCTTCAATTTATAGATGTTAAAAGACTTTGAATATTCAGTTTAAAATCAATATATCTGTTGGACACACTTCCTAGTGTCAGATATATTTTAAAGCAATTAAACATGTGTTTATTTGTTGTCTAGAACGTTCTTGATAAAATGGAGAACGTTCTTGATAAAATGGAGAACGTTCTTGCTTTTGGATTTCATGGAAAATGTGAATAAGTTGTCACATGTTAGTTGGAACTATTTTGAGTCATGTTTATGCATAACTTTCTATAGAATATTGTAAGTACAATGTACTTGTGTCCTTGCTCACAACTCATCAATTTGGAGGTCAATCTTGAGGTTGTTTTCCTTCTTTGGTTATTGATCTCAAGTTCTTGACTTCACTGATGATTTGAGTAATCTTGATACTCTTTAATATGTAGTTTATACTGTGGAAAATTATATATTTTAATTTTGTCTTTAAAAGAGAATTAAAACCAGAATGTTCTTTTTGTAAAAACAAGAACATTCTTCATTTTTGTTTTGTTTGAGTGTTGAACTTCGACATCTATTATGTGTCATTCCTTTGTCTTAGAAACATGTACTTTATGAAAAAAGGTACAACAGCAGTGTCCTTGGTGTCATGGTTGTCCTTTCTTGTAGCTCATCAACTTGGAGATTGATCTTCATGTTTTGCTTTGCCTTTGTTGATCCTCTTTGATCGAATCTATCTAAAACAATCTTGTGTAGATTATTAGATTCCTCTATAAGGAATACTGATATTTTGTAGTGTAGATAGATATACTTTTGTAGCCATATTCGATGTTAAATTACAACATATTTTCCTCTTTGTAAACCATAACGTTCTTTGATTAAAATTGTGAAAACGAAGAACATTCTTCATTTCTGTTGTGAGTGTTTGTTGGATTTTGATAATTATAACATGTGTTGCATGCCAAATGTTTCTATTATGTACGTGTCAGTGATGCAGTGCCTTTATCATTTATGTCCAATTTGTACTTGCTTACTTTAGCCATCAACTTTGGGGATCAGTCTTGCTTTTTATTCTTGATGCATTACTTTGATCTTATGAAAAGAATCTATCTAAAATGATCTTGAATATATAATTATGTTCCTTTGTAATGAATATTGGTGATTTGCAATGTAGATTGATGTATTTTCATAGCCCAAATGGATCTTGAATTAAAGAATACTTTGTTCTTTGTAAACCATAATGTTCTTAGATTATTGCTGTCAAAACTAGAACATTCTTCGTTTTTCAAATTGTTGTCCGCAATGATCTTCGTTTTTCTAAATGTTGTCAAGAATGTTCTTCAATTTTTTTGTTTAATAACCAGAACATTCTTCGTTTCTCATATTTGATCTTGCTTCTTCCAAATGATCATGCTTATGATTCATAGCATAGTGTGATCATTGATTGTTGTATAAGTGTATTTGATAATCTTCTTCATGAAGATATTATCTAGAAGATGTAATAATCATTCTCTTGAGTGATTGATATATGATACATTCATTTTGAGATTATTTTAGTATTGATTGGATACTTATGCCCTTTGATGAAGTGAATGGCTTCTTGCTTGTTCACTTATGCAATTCATGTTTGTTAAACAAAACTCAAATGCAGTCATTAGTAGACCACCATTCATAAAACTTAATTATTTATTTAATAAGATTTGTTGTCATTAAAACATACATCAAAAAAGTTTTTGCCTCAACAAATATATCAATATTAAAAAAATGGAAACTTTTGAAACAACTTCAAAATTTTGTATGTATTTCAAAGTTTCGAAAATGGATTTGTACATTTTGAAACTTTCATATTGTTAGAATGTTTATGCATTTCGAAACTTTCAAGTTGATAGAAACTTTCTAAAGTTTCATAATTTTTGGAAAAAATGAACTTCGAAAGTTTCATGTTCATATAAGCTTTCGAAAATTTTAAAAAAATACTCATTCGAAAGTTTCAAAATTTTAAAGGTTAGTCATACTTTTCAATTTCGAAGGTTTCAAATTTTCAAAGTTTTGACAATTTGTAATTCGGATAATTTAAAATTTTGGAAGAAATAGATGAAAAAAATAAATAAATAAATTTTTTTTGAGGTTTTATAGATAATCCTAGAGACAAAATGGTCTTTAGCTTTGGAGTGCGTGAATATACACCCCATCGTGGCAAAGAACTAAGTGATATATTAAACCTCACAATAATTACCATCCTTCAGCAACTACTGCATCCTTTCCCTATTTTATTTAGTTAATTAGGTAACGTTACAACTAACTAAAAAATATTTATAAATTTATTAGACTGATATATTTAAATAAATATAAATAAATTATTATTTTTATATTAAATTATGCATTACGTGTAATGATATTATTAAGATATAAATCTACAATATTTGACATATTTAATAATTTTATTATAAATAAGAATTTATAAAGATTTCTCTAAAATATCACGAGAGATATCAAATATAGAAGTTAATGTCTTCTGCTCAATACTATATCTAAAAACGTGTTAAATTACATATTTGAAAAGTTAATATAAGATATACATTTAAATATACTAACATATTATATTAGAATTTCAGATTTTAGACCTTGATTATTTTGATAATTAAGTCATACAAAATCTAACTCATTCCAGATATGTATAAAAAGAAACTTAAGAAAAATGATGAGAGAATCTCATTGATCCTTTGTCGTTATAACAATTTGATTTCTATATGTATAAACTTTTGTTCTTTTTGGGTGTCTTTTCAATTTAGATTTGGGATTGTTGTGGGTCACACTAATGTTATTTAAATTCATGTAATTGTCTTTCGGCTTTAATTAATTATTTAATATGGATAGAGTTGTGTTGTGGCATGCCTATAGTTTCTAGAACCCATTTTTTTTTTTCCTCATTGAACTTTACTGCGTTTTAATCTAAAATTTATGTTTTTATTAAATTTTATTTTGGAGTGTAGTGTGTGAATTCTTCTGTCATCAACTCAATTCTAACCAAGATCGAGTTAAATCCACGACATAATCCACTAAATGTTAATTTCATATTTATATATGTTGAGTTGGACTTTCACTTAGTACATGAAGCTAATATTTAAATGTACTTGATAGCCTTTAGTTGATTACATGGGTGTGAGTTGAAATGACGTATGATCTTAGTTATATGATTGTATCTACATAAAAAATTGGCTCAATTGGAAAATCATAGGAGCTAGATCTTTAAAGAAGTTTATGGATATATGGAGATTTTGTGTGTTCAATTCTTTGATTTCTTTTTTCTCTCTAAAAAGATATTGTAGAAGATTCAAATATTGTATATCGTTTCTTAATTTGATCTTGGTGTTTGGGATTTGAGATAGTGGAAGTTTTTAAATGTCACTTAAATTTTTTGTACTACAAAAATGATAATTAATTTGATATTTTAAATTCTAACAATCATTTGTACGACAAAGAATATATAAAATATAAGAAAAAAGAAAATGCAAAAGAAACATGAGAATCAGAATCAAACTAAACTCTTAGAGAAGACAAACAATCTCCATAACTCAAATAACTACAAAAATCTAGACACTCCAAAGTAATCAGAGAAATAGTTAAGAATAGCACCACTAGTGTCCATGTAGATTATGTCAATAGTAAAAAAGCCAAAATGATTTTTTGGGGCCCCTTGAGATATAAATTTAATCTAGATAGAAGAAGGTTGATACTAATCAATATAACTTGAGTAATATCAATGGCTTTAGGAACATGACAATCAATATAGAAAAACTTGAGAATCTTAGACTCGTGCAAAGAGGACAAGCAACTAAAATTAGAAAATCTACTAGAGAAGGAAAGCACATAAAATGTTTAAGTATTGTGATATGATACTTTTGCATTATAAATTTTTGTTTAAAAAAAACCAACAAATACTTGTGACTATAACTATTAATTAGATATAAAAGCAACAAATACTTGTTACTATAATTATATAATGTGCATAAAATTTTAAAATTTAAATTATGTTTAAGAGTCTAAATTAAAAAATATATATAACAATAATATAATAGAAAATTAAAAAAATCAAATTCAAATTATTACTAAAAAAATGATAACTTTTACATACTTTTAAAAATTTCTAACTGAACACTTAATTATATTTAAAATACTAGTATACTTTTTATTTAATAAAAAAACAAATGATCCCATCCTTTCAAATTTCTACTTAATTTTAAGAAGCTGCTGTATTATTGCGTATGTTCTATTACACGAAATTATTTCAAAAGAAAAAAAATATTACACGAAAATAAACGATCTTTTTTAGTTGTGTTTTCATTTTATAAATAATCTATCTGTCAATGACCTCTATTTCTTTTAATTTTTTTTTTTTAAAAAAATTATTTGAATCAAAAATTTATATTGTATAAATCATATATGTAAAATTATACACAAATTAAAAATTATTTAATATACTATTAAAACTCATAAAGATTAACGATGTTCAATAAATGTGTAAAAGACATTAATTTTGATATATATTTCAATAACATATTAAATAATTTTAGATTTGTGCAAAATTTTAAATACATGATTTATTGATAATAAACTTTCAGTCTAATAAAAAATTATAAAAAAAGTAAAATTAATATATATATATATATATATATATATATATGATTGAGAGATTTGGACTGAGAGGATCTGAACTAAAAAAATTGACTTCAAATCTTAATCACTAGAATATAATTTTTCATCATATGTAATGTTTCCGACAGCAAAGCATATGTAATTTTTTATTGAGAAATGTTAGAGAAAGGAGGTATTTCTAATAGAAAACTCTCAATTTGTTTGATGCTTAATGCCAAGTACAAGGAAGTATTTATAGGTAAAAATAGAAAACTCTAGACACAATTCTTGGAGCTTCCTAATTAATACCTCATTCTAGGAGCTTCCTAATTAATAGTGACTTCTAGGAGTTTCCTAATTAATAGTGACTTCTAGGAGCTTCCCACAATTTTTTTGTAATTAAAAACACTTCTAGATTCTTACATGAAATTCTACATGGTTCTAGAATTATCTAATTTCAAATTAGTAATAACATTGCTCCCCCTTAATTTGAAATTTTCTTCTTCATTCCAAGTCTTGCTCTTAGCCTTTGAAAGTCTTCAAATTTTAACGGCTTTGTAAAAATGTCTGCAACTTGATCTTGAGTCTTCACATATTTATGCTCAACTTCTTTCTTGGCAATGTATTCTCTAATGAAATGGTACCTTGTGTCTATGTGCTTGCTACGATCATGAAACACTGGATTCTTTGCAAGTGCTTGTGCCGACTTGTTGTCTCTATAAATATCAGTAGCTTCCTTTTGTGGTATATGAAGTTCCTCCAATAATCTCCTTAGCCAAATAGCATGACAAGTGCAAGATGTTGCTGCTACATACTTTGACTCACATGTTGAAAGTGTGACAATAGGTTGTTTCTTTGAGCTCCATGAAAAAGCACAGTCTCCCATGAAAAATGTAAAGCCACTAGTACTCTTTCTATCATCAATATCTCCCGCAAAGTCGCTATCACAAAATCCAAAAAATTTAAAATCATTAGAAGAAGAGTAAAATAGTCCATAATCAAGCGTACCTTTAAGGTAGCGAAGTATCCTCTTAGTGACTTTCATGTATGTAGTAGTAGGAGCTTCCATGAAACGGCTCACTACTTCAACCGCATATAGAATGTCAGGTCTTGTACATGTTAAGTATCTTAGGCTTCCAATGAGGCTTTTGAAAAAAGAAGGGTCCTCCTTTTGTCCATCTTCAAACTTTGATAACTTCAATTCGCTCTCCATTAGTGTGTTCACCGGATTGCAATCAAACATTTTAAATTTCTTCAAAACTTCTTTTGAATAGTTTTCTTGAGAAATAAATATACCTTCTTTCAATTATTTTACTTTTAGGCCTAAGTAGTATGACATGAACCCGATATCCGTCATCTCAAACTCAAGCGCCATAGCCTTTTTGAACTCTTCAAACAAACTTGGATTGTTCCCAGTGAATATAAGATCATCCACATAAAGACAAACAATCAAAATATCTCCACTATCACAAATTTTAACATAAAGAGCATATTCATTGAGACAACGAGCAAACCCATTGTCTTGGAAGTATTTGTCGATGCGACTCTTCCATGCTCTTGGTGCTTGCTTTAATCCATACAACGCTCTTCTTAATCTCAAAACTTTATCTTCATGTCCTTTAATCACGTACCCCATTGGCTGCTCAACATAGACCTCTTCTTCAAGATAGCCATTTAAAAATGCCGATTTTACATCAAGTTGATAAAGTTTCCACTTATTTTGAGCTGCTACACAGATTAACAAACGAATAGTGTCCATGCGAGCAACTGGTGCAAAAACTTCTTCATAGTCAACTCCATGTTTTTGTTTGTAGCCTTTTGCAACAAGTCTTGCTTTGTATTTTTCAATATCTCCATTAGCATTCTTTTTAGCCTTGTACACCCATTTGACTCCAATTGCTTCATGGCCTTTTGGAAGAGTTGCTAATTCCCAAGTGTTGTTCTTCACAATTGATTTGATCTCCTCGTCCATGGCTTGTCTCCACCTTTTATCTTTCATTGCTTCTCCATAATTTAATGGCTCACTATCCGCCAAGAGACAATACAACTCTTCAAGGTCAAGAGTAATTTCAGTTGACCTTTCATAAATGTCTTCTATATCTTTCATCTTATTTGGTCTCTCGCTTGAACTTTCATCTAGAGAAGTAGGTGAAGACGGAGGTGAAGAAGGTGGAATTGCATCTTGAATTGGTGTTGTGGCCTCTTGATCTTCTTCAAAATATGGAAGGAAATTATAGTTTGTTTCTTCTTGATCCTCCCAATTCCATGTAGCATCTTCATCAAATTCAACATCACAACTCACCATTACCTTATTGTTGCATGGGTTGTACAACTTGTAACCTTTAGAATGTGGATCATAGCCAACAAAGACATATTTGATGCTTCGATCATCAAGTTTGGATCTTTCTTGTTGTGGTACATGTGCATATGCTATGCTCCCAAAGACACGCAAATGATTAACACTAGGCGTTCTTCCATTCCATGCTTCTAGCGGGGTTTGGTCTTTGACATTTGAAGTTGGAGAGCGATTTGCCAAATAGACTGCACAAGAAACTGCTTCAGCCCAAAACTCCTTTGGCATCCTTTTGGATTTTAGCATGCATCTTGCCATGTTCAAAATAGTTCTGTTCTTTCTCTCAGCCACTCCATTTTATTGCGGAGATCTTGGAACTGTCAATGGACGACGAATTCCATGAGTTGCACAGAATTCATTAAACTCCTTTGAAGTGAATTCATCTCCTCGATCAGATCTCAAAGCTTTGGTTTCATGACCGCTCTCCTTCTCTACAAGAGCTTTGAAGTTCTTGAAAGCAACAAAAGCTTCTGATTTTTGTTTTAAGAAATAAATCCAAGTTTTTCTACTAAAATCATCAATAAAGAGAATGAAATATTTACTCTTACCAAATGAAGATGGATTGATTGGTCCACACAAGTCAGTATGCACAAGTTGCAGTGGCTTAGTTGCTCTTGATGTGGCTTCTTTAGGGAAACTTTTTCTAGCTTGCTTGCCAAGAAGACAACCTTCACACAATTGATTTGGATGATTGATTGAGGGCATCCCTTTCACCATACCCTTTTTCCCCATAATTTTAAGTGCACTAAAGTTCAAGTGGCCATACCTCATATGCCAACGCCATGCTTCATCTTGGACACTCATCTTCAAACATTTTGCTTCAATAGTTCTTAGGTTCAAGATAAACATTCTATTTTTTGACATAAGAACTTTAGCAATTAAATTGTTATTTTGATCTCTAAGCCAAAGATATTTATTTTTCATGAGAATTTCATATCCTTTTTCAAGAAGTTGACCCAAACTCAAAATATTACTCTTTAATTTAGGAACATAGTATACATCACTAATCAACTTATGGCTCCCATCTTTAGAAGAGATTAGAATTGTACCTTTTCCTTCAATTTTCACTTTTGATGAATCTCCAAAGGAAACATTTCCATTCATCTTTTCATTAAGCTCCACAAATTTCTCTTTGCATCCACACATATGGTTACTTGCACCATTGTCCAAGTACCATGAATTATTAGCATCTCTCTCTTCTTCCTTGAGTGTTAGCAACAAAGTTGACTCTTCATCTTCGTCAATAAGATTAGCCTCTTCTTCCTCTTGATTAGGAGCATTACGACATTCCCAAGAAAAATGACCAAATTCATGACAGTTATAACATTCAACTTTAGATTTGTCATACCTCCTTTCACTTTGATTATAGCCATAACCTCTTCCAAGAACTCTTGGTGATGAGTGACTTCTTTCTTCGTAGTTTGATTCACGGTTGAAACCTCTTCCTCTTCCTCCTTGGCCACGACCACGTCCTCGTCCTCTTCCTTGTTCACGTCCATGTTCGTTTTGACTATTGAATCCTCTGTTATCCTTCAACGAAGCTTTGATCTTGAGAACTTGCTCTAATGGCTCCTCTTGCCTTTTCTTCATTCTTTCTTCTTGAGCTTGCAATGAACCTTCTAATTCTTCAATGGACATTGAGTCAAGATCTTTCGATTCCTCAATAACACATACCACATAATCAAATTTAGGAGTCAAGGAACGAAGAATTTTCTCCGCTACACGAACATCTTTTATCTTGTCTCCATATCTCTTCATTTGATTAACAATTGTCTTCACCCTTGAGCAATAATCTGAAATTGATTCGGTATCCTTCATCTTCAAAGCTTCGAAATCTCCCCTTAGAGATTGAAGTCTTATCTTCTTCACCTTGTCAATGCCTTGGAGTGATTTTTCCAAAATCTTCCAAGCTTCCGTTGAATTTTTAGCATCGGCAATCTTCTCAAACATAGAATCATCCAAACATTGATGAATGAGAGTAAGAGCTTGTTGATCTTTCTTCCTTGTTTTTGCCAAAGCCTCCTTCGCTACTTGAGACAATGCCTCTTCATCTTGTGGCTCATCATAGCCTTTTTCAACAATCTCCCATACACCTTGAGAGCCAAGCAATGATTTCATACGAAGGCACCATTTTTCATAATTCTCTTTCTTTAGAAGAGGAAAGTGAAAAGTAGTGTAATCACGAGTCGCCATTTCTTAACTCTCACAACCAAGCTCTAGATACCACTTTGTTAGAGAAAGGAGGTATTTCTAATAGAAAACTCTCAATTTGCTTGATGCTTAATGTCAAGTACAAGGAAGTATTTATAGGTAAAAATAGAAAACTCTAGACACAATTCTTGGAGCTTCCTAATTAATACCTCATTCTAAGAGCTTCCTAATTAATAGTGACTTCTAGGAGTTTCCTAATTAATAGTGACTTCTAGGAGCTTCCCACAACTTTTTTGTAATTAAAAACACTTCTAGATTCTTACATGAAATTCTACATAGTTCTAGAATTATCTAATTTCAAATTAGTAATAACAAGAAACTACTTGAGTAAGCACACATCTTGCAGTACTAGATAGCCATAAAACAGAGTCTTGAGTGACCAAAACTATGTGTGCTAAGTCATTTTTTCTTGACTCACCATGATGAACTTTTTGTTAATAGATTTTGGTTAATGAATTGTCAATTGAAGAATAAAATGCTGTATTTGATTTACAAATAAATATTTGTATTTAAAAATTAACTATTTTTTATTCATTTAATACAAGTATTCCTATATTTACCCTTACTTAATAAAAAAATATATTTAATATTAATAGTTGAGTGTTTAACATTTAAATGGATGATTTCATAAATTTAAATTATATTTTATTAAATTTAGAAAATTAATTACATTTAACTAATTTTCTTAATAATTATAAATATGTCATCTATTTCTATTTATTAAAAAAACATATTTCGTCTAAAATTCGGATGAAAATATATCAATTTTTACTATATATAAGAATTGAGAGAGTATTTATTTTTGTTTATAACAGTATGTGTGTAAACAAGACACAGTAATTAGAAACTGCACTTCATGTCCAACTCCACTTTTGAGATTCACTTTATCATAATGTAGAGAGTACTGTATTAGGTACTTAGATTCTTTTTCACATATTGTGCTACTTCCTTTATGAATGTGACAAAATATAAGTGAAAAAGATTGAAAAGAAAAAAAGATACAGCCATAAACTATGGTTATTTATTGTTAAAGGTCATGATACTGTATCTATGTGTTAATTTATTATTAGAAGTAAGGTTGTTTTTGTAGTATATCAAAATATAAAAGATTTCTACCAGGATGGACACAGATAGTTGAATGTGCTTCACATTGACTGTGCGATGTAGATTGAAATATGAAATTATTCATAAAAAAAATATAATAAAATATATATCCACTATGCATTGCCTTAGTACCTGCTTTAGACCTTCAGGCCAACATTTACTATTTGATGAAATATCTAGAATTAAGGAAACACATTCATTTTAAATAATATTGAAAATCGTAAAATGTATGGTTTGATTTTTTTTTTTTATAAATATGTGTCGCTTATTGTATCAATTATACAATAAATTATAATTAATATATTATAATTTTTTTTTTAGTATTTTTATCTTAGAGATATTTAAGATACACATTTGTTAATGAACGTGAAAATTAGCTTTGGAATCGGTTAAAAAGGTTCTCAACAAGTGATTCCCATGTTTCAAATGACAATGCCGAGGAAAAATCTTTGTCTTTGAATCGTGGATTCTTTAACTGCTCTAAAGAGTGGCAACTCAAACAATGAAAATATCAACTAATAAATAACTAAGTAAAACATAAGGTGAATGGGTTGAATGGTGAAACTTAGCTAAGCATGAGGTGAATGATGGAACTAACCTAAACATGAGCTAAATAGTGTAGTTTAACTTGACATGAGTTGAATGGAGGAATTGAGTTAGACATGAGTTGAATGGAGGAGTTGGATTTGACATAAGTTGAACACTAGAGCTGGGCTAGGCATGGCTTAAAAGGCAGAGTTGAGCTTGCCATGGGATCAATAATGGAGTTGAGCTAGGAAATGAGTTGAATGGTGGAGTTTAGTTTGGTACAAAGTGAATGGTGGACTTGAGCTAAGAATGACCTAAACAGTTGGGCTAGTGTTGAGTGAGATCTAACTAGTTGAGGCAAATATCAACATCACCTGACTAGTCAAGCTAGTATACTATTGAGTATGACCAAACTAATTGAGGTAGAGTTCGACATGACTTGATTGTTCAAACTAAAATAGTAAGGACCACACGGGATGGTCCTTCATGCAGTCCAAAATAAAATAAAAATATGTAATATGAAAAGAAAAAAAAGAGAATAGAGGTTAAAAAATAAAGGAAGAATAGAAGTAAAAGAGAATAATCCTAAAATATAATTTTATAAAAAAAATATCGTTAATTTGATCAATGATATTCAATTGATTGAGACAAGTTTAAGAATTTACAATATTGTTTAGCCATATATTAAATGAAAGACTTGGTGCCAACATCATCCACATGCACCATATTAATTTCCAAATTTGATCACTTGTCCCCCCAGATGACGATCAACGCTGAGACAGCCCTAATATTCAAATACACAAATGCTTGAGGTATGCAATAAATTACTATTTGATCATTTTATATTGCACACCTTATTATATAAATAAATAGGTATACCTTATTATATTGCATATCATTTTAGCGCAGCCACACTTTTTGTTTCACTCTTTTCTTTCATTCTCAAATTTTGAATGTTTTTCTGATTTGGAATTATCCTTTTGCACTATGGCTTTTCTGTTTCTTTTATATCTAAATAAATAATTTTTATATTTGATTATTTTTTTTTATGTGATTTCATCGTTAAAGTGCGATATTATTTTATTCATTGTCTTAGTATGACGTTATTTAATTTTTTATTTATTTACGATATTTTTTTGATTCAGATTGATAGATCAAATTTAATTTAATACAAATTTAGTCAATGATTTGGTCCACAGTGCTATAAATAATAGGTTTTCGATATTCCATTCACTTATTTTGTCATATATGAGGATATTTTTATGTATTAAGTTTGTATTTGATTCTTATATTTTCTTGTACTCTTATGTTAGAATGTTAAGAAATATAGTTCAAATATTTGTTTTGGATTGTCTAAGTGTTGGGATCATTGAAAGTATGAGTGAAGTTTATGTGTTGTAATAATTTTTAAATAGTGTTATGCTCTAGTTGTCTCTAAACAACAATTAGAGTTTTTTTCTCCGATTTTGTAGTTTCAATGTTATATTCTTGTGTTTTGATTGTCTTCTTTTAATTTCTATGTTTATTTTTATCAATAACTGATATCAGAGCTTTGGTGCGACGTGGTGGGGGAGCGATAGTGAATCCCGGTGTATTCATCTTTGTATTAAAAATATTCTTAGCAATGTAGTCAAAAGACGTATTTCATTGGTTGTAACGGCGGTGCAAGTATAGGATGAGTAGAGTCACACTTTAGAAAGAGATTGTTGAATTCAAATAGTGGTAAAGTTTCACATTAACTATATATAAATTAAACATTAGATATATAAGATTGATGGCCTCATATACCTAACGACTTAAAGTTTTAGATAAAAATGTGGTATTAAAGTCTTTCGTGATCTTAAATCATTTGATCTCTTATTTCTCTTATGTATCAGGTTTTTCAACACTAAATTTTATATAGAATATTTTTTTAGAGGCAACGTTGAATTAATAGATTTACACTTGAAATTATTATTCTTGATTTTGTTATTATTTAATAGTAAATTGATTTTTGTAAATATCTACTATGAGATTGATTTTTGTAAATATCTACTATGAGATATTTATAATAATAAATATTAAATTACTAGCCCATTAGTGCCCTTGTGTCTAGATGCATAAGCCCTACTTACAGGTGTCCTAAGACAAATCAGATTCCTCTTTTGTCTAGTTATTTTCTATTTTTTTGACAAAAACTTTTGTCTTTTGTTTCACTTTAGTATCAATCTTATTATAATCAATTTGGTGTTAGTTCCTTGATTGATCATCTTATGTCACTTAATAGTACCGCATTTCAATATTGACTGATCCTTATTTCCAACCAAATTCAAATTTTGTTGTCGATAAAAAATCCTTATTGGTTGATAATTATATTAGTAATTTCTGAAGTGTTTTTTAAACTTTGAAATTTCTGTAATTTTAATGAATTTCGAAATCTGACTTATTTAAATGTTGTATTTATAAAAAAATCTCAATTTTATGATTTAAAATACCAATTAGTTGTTTAATACTATTTTTTTTAAAATATCCTTCAAATAATTTAGATATCATTTTCCAAAAATATATTTTATTTCTATAACTTAAGTTTTAACAAAGGGTGAGTAAAAAAGAATTTAAAGAAGGACATTTAAAAAAATACAATTCTCTTTTTTATTACAATTATAAAATTATATAAAATTAATTAAAAATAGTAATTAATCTTATATAATTTTATAATCTTCAAAAAAATATTAATAGATTAATAGTTAAATTAATTTTTCTGTTTGAATTGAAGACCGCTTTAAAATTTCTTTAGTATTTTTTTTACTTATTTACCTACCTATCTCCTTGTGTTTTTGAGCGAAAAGTATGTAATAGAAGGTAAAGATATTTTGATCAAACACAACAATGGAAAAAGATGCTTTTTTAGTGTCACTTGCATACTCATTTGTTAATTAATATTAATATTTGTAAACAATGTTACCTTAAACAGTGAAAAGGGTACTAGTGAAAAAAGATCATAAGAAAGTGACCCTTGATTGATTGATACAATCAAGTTAAGAGCAAACCTCCAAGTATAAATATGCAAATACCCCAAAACCAAATTCAGTGTGCCACATAATATAATATACAAGACAATAGAAACTTCTATATCCAATCACAAGTACTTTGAAATTTTTCTACATGTATTGGCATGGAGTGATGGCTGGCCATATGGGTCATATGTCAGAAGAGGTATGGAGGAAAGGACCATGGACTAGTGAAGAAGATAGGTTCCTTATTGAGTATGTTAGGATGCATGGTGAAGGAAGATGGAACTCTGTTGCTAGGCTTACTGGTAATTAACAATCAAACATTTTACTCTTGCTTTTCAATATTGTGTATGGTTCTAAATTGTAGTTTGCGACTACAATTGTTGCCGCAATATAAAGTTTTCACTGTTACAATCTTAGTTAATTTCAAAACTTCAATTCACTCTGTATAAAATAACGAGTTTAACGTACAGAGGATTTGACCTATTTTACCACCCCTAATCAGTACCTCGGGTTGTTTAAGCTGTGGACATACATCTAGTTAAGAAAATTGTCCTTTTTAAAAAGTCAATTGTAACTATAGTCGCCTTTGTGCATTCATCCATGTATTGCCACAATATTAAAATTTGCGGCATAATAACAATCGCAACTACAATCGTAATTTAGAACCATGTTTAGTAAACATATGGGTGAATGTCCAAGTATCGGTGTTATGATGGAGATAACGATTTAAATTGGTCAGTTTTGTCACATAATCTAGTCAAACACATTAAAAACTTTAATGTCACAGTTCAAATTGTTGTCAGAGACTTTTCTAAAACTCTTACCGGAATAGAAGAAATAAAGTTATTCCAACTAGTACTCTTCAATTATGATTAGTTGATCATCATCATATACCATAGTTTAATTAATTTTTTTGTTAACAGGATTGAAAAGGAATGGAAAGAGCTGCAGATTAAGATGGGTGAATTACCTAAGACCAGATCTCAAAAGGGGTCAAATAACACCACAAGAAGAGAGCATAATTTTAGAGCTGCATGCTAGATGGGGAAACAGGTAAAAAAAAATCATAATTCTTCCCATCTTCTAAAGATTACATATATAATTTTCTATAATTAGCAACAAATAATATTTGAATCAAAAGCCTTGACCACAAAATTGAATATTTTTCAGGTGGTCAACAATTGCTAGAAATTTACCAGGAAGAACAGACAATGAAATAAAGAATTATTGGCGGACTCATTTCAAGAAGAAGGCAAAAAATCCGTCTGACGCTGTCGAAAAGGCGAAAAATCGATTCATGAGGAAACAACTATTTCACCAACAACAACAACAATTGCAACAACAACAACAGCAATTTAACTTAGACATGAAAAGTGTGATGTCCTTGGTTGAGGAAAATAATATTAATAACCATAGAGTGCCTTATATATCTCAAGCTAGACAAGAAATGTGTAATATGTATCCTAACAACATAGAAGAGCAGGGTTACTTTATGCTTAATGGAAACTCTTCTGTACCTGAGGCATCAGTTGAAGATATTTTGTGGGATGGACTTTGGAATTTGGATGATGTTCATGGCAATTTTAGTGTTCCTAATGCAACAAACAAAAATGGTCTATACAATTTAGTTTCTCCCAATTGTTGATGTTATTTGGTTAAGGAAATTTATAATAAGTAGTTTAATTAGATTAAGTTATGGTTATATTTTGATGTAAGTCTCCAAAAACCAGGAGCTTTGGATTTGTAGCATAAGGTGTGTAATTGAGTTAGTAAAATAATGTTTTGAAGGCTATTTATTATGTAACCTGTCAATAAATAAAGTGTCTCAATTTTGCTTATAAAGCTCAATGAATTTCCATTTTTTTAGAGTGTGTTTACTTTCTAACAAAAATTTCAACTTTTAATTTTTTGTGGTGATTAGGAATTATTTGGTGATGTGTTTCATGAAGCTAATTGTGAGGCAAACAATCTTGCTAAGTATGGTATTGAATTGGATAGTTATGATTTTTTTTTTTTTCTAATGCCTAGAGGGGATATGCTTGTTGTATTTCTTTTTTGTAGAGGTTTTTTACTCTTCTTTTAAGCTTTAGTCAACAAAGAAGAAAAAATAATGACATTTAGTTATGATATAGAGAAAATAGAAGTTAACTAGAGAGAATATATTTTAAGAGACACCAAAAATATATTTTTTTTAATATTCAATGTATTTTCAAGAACATATTTTCAAATGTTTATTTTTTTGGGTATATAAGAGGAATCTCAAATGTTTATTTATTTCTTAAAAATAGAATTACAAAACATTTCAACTAAATTTACTTTTTTTGGAAAATAAACACTTTTAGTTTTTTATTAAAAAAAATATTTTTGGTTTTTTATTGACATTAAATGTTTATAATTTAAGTGACTAAAGTATCAAATGTTTATAGTTTATGATATTAAAATATTTAATGTTTTTAATGTAAGGAATTAAAATAAAATAAAAAATTTATAAAATCTAGTTTAACTTACAACTGTCGATATTGTTAGATTTAATATCATATTTTGAGTTCAAATTCAAAAACTTACAATTGTGCGTGAGTTTCTTTATCATCAAGAATATATTTTAAGAAACACTAAAAATATTTTTTTAAATATTCAATATATTTTAAAACACATTTCAAAAAATTTTATAATTTTTTCTTAAATGTGTGTATTTTGTTTTTTTTTAACAAAATAGGGATCTCAAATGTTTATTTAATCTGTATAAATGGAAACATGAAACATTTTTGGTCTTTTATTTTTTTAAGAAATAAATATTTTTGGTCTTTTATTAGTTTGTAAAGTTTATAATTTTAGTGACTAATATATTAAATATTTATAGTTTGTGAGATTAAAATATTTAATATTTATAATATAAAAAATCAAAATGAAACAAAAAATTCATAAGATATAATTTATTTTATAAATTTTGATATTGTTATGTTAGATATGTATATTTTAGATTTCAACTCAAAACTTTACAAATATATTATTTTCTTTATAAATAAAAAAAAATTAAACAAAAAAATTTGAAGAATTAAATTGTTAAGTGATTACGATTTAAAAGATAAAAAGAAAACACAAATTTAAAAATTATTAAGGACAAAAGTGTAATTTATTCTATTTATTTATTGTTTACGGATAACAAGCATTAATGTAAGTTGGATCCCTCTTTATGACATAATCTTAAAATGATTCTAGCATGTTTGCTTTTGCCCTTACATTTGTCTAAAATTAAATCAAATGCAACCAAAAACTATTATAATAAAATTTTATGAAGCACTCTTAAAGCAACTAAGCTCCTCACTAAGAATGGAAGATATGCTAAGTGTTAAATTAAAGCAAGACATGACAATAGTGTATCAAAGGATCCCTTTAAGCATAGATTATTGAGACACTTTTTAGTACTAGTACTAATCCTTACTTAGTTAACATCTTTGTCACCATATTCTTTTTTAATGTTTAATCGACACATAATACAAAAACAAATGCTCTCTTCATTAATTTTTTAATTGCATCAATCAATTGGGGTTTAGGCTAAAACTAAGACAGAACTAGATTCTTGAAACGTCACATATCTCACATGATATAATTTTTTAAATTTTACAAATCATCTTTATACAAGTTGATTATGCTCTAAACTTGCCTACAAGAGTATCATGATTCTGATATTCTGTAATTTCTATTTTTGTTTGATTCTGTTGTTGATTTTCCTATTTTAAATTTTTTCTTAATTTTGATGTGAGATATTAGGAAGAAGATTTTTTTGACCAACTTTTATGAAGAAGTTATTAAATCCTCTATTTAGGATTGTTAAATGATTTATTCCTTGATTTAGAGAGAACCTTCGAATTTATGTTTGTAGTTAGTCATACTTGTTTTCATTTTTAGAGTCCAAAGCACAAAAGTGGTTTAAACTCTGGATTAAATAATATTTGGTTAGACTTTATTACGTTTTTTAACTAAAAAAATATTTATTTCCTATTACATCAATTTTGAATTACTAAAACTTTATTTTTCATGAAATAGAAATATTAAGACCAAAAAATGCATTTGTTAATATAATAAATTTTGTTATTAAAAAAATTGATATATAGTAAATATTATAAAGGTAAAATATATTTCGCAGTCTTTTAATTTAATTTCGATTACAATTCAGTTTTTTTTTTATTTGATCATTTATATTTTAAAATATCAATAATATTATCTTTTTTAGACATATAAATTCAAAAAAATTATCATCATCTTCAAACAAAATAAAAAACTTGTTATCAATTTCATAAAAAATTATATATTTATAACAATAAA